>JARHVA010001876.1:2947500-3009192 GCA_037957365.1 Torreya grandis
GACAGTGGCTTGAGACATTGTTGTGTTATCTTATCACTCACATATGTGTAAGAGATTTTTTACATATTAAGACATTATTTTTTTTGGATATCAAGTTTCATCTAGTGTTAAATTAGGTTATATAATAATGTTTGGTAACCAAGAGTAATATTTTAGTGAATATTAGAAAGTAGGACTAAAAGGAAAGGGATTAGTTTAGTCTTAAGTTTGACTCAGTAGGAATGGGTATATGTTATTCTATAGGGATACCAAGGTTGATCCAAGTGTATAGGGTTAGTATAGTTCCTTACATATGGGTGAAAATAAATTTAGGGCCACCATTTATAATCCATGGAAATATGTTCATAAATAGTTAATAATTAGTATTATAATAATGCAAAAATTATGGATCTAGGTTAACATTATTTAATACATTATAGTGGGTTAGTTTTCATATTTTTATGGTTTTTCAAAAATTAAACACTCTCATAATATCAATTTATATATCTACCTTACTCTTCAAGGGTAAGCCTATGCTCAAGTTATAAGTGGTGTGAATGAGAGACAAATTAACTATATGGTTGAAGGTAAAGTGCCTTGATGATTCTCTCCCTTTCTAGGTTTAAAATGAAATGAGTTAATTTATGATTAAATTTAAGTGTTACTTTGATTATGAAAATGGAAAGAGAAATTAATGAGCAGTATTTCCCTTTCTAAATCATTATAAGTATTTTTATTCCAATTAATCTCAAATGGACATGTTGAGAATTTAATTTATGTATCTTAATTTCATCTATCTCCATGTAATAGTTTAATTTTTATTTTAAGTTTAAATGGTGTTTAGTTAAGCACTAGGGATCAATGAGAATTGATTACCATCCTTGCTAGAAATTTTATGCAATAAATTACAATGGATTTAAAACCTATCTTACTTAGTGAATTCTAAGATTAGATAAGGTTATCTTACTAAAAAATCATTTTAGATATATTTATATTAGGACCTATCTAATTTAGATCTATTAAACCTATTTCATGTATATCTTATCACAAAACACCACTAGAGAGGGTTTCAAAGCCTATAGTCAAGTCGTACTACAATATAACCCTAACTATGCCTATAAAACATAAAATAAATATAATTTAGTGCTCACTAAAGTTTATGTCATAAAAGGGGATAGAAAACAAAATGTCGCATGTAATCAAGTAAATGTAGATGTAATTCTAGGAAAAGAGTTAAAAATTTAACCCATCACTTTGTGGAATATCTATCTACCAAATGAAAGAGTAAAAGTTATGAATACTTACCTATGGATGAACCTATCTATCATGCCTACATTTTTTTTAAAGATAGGCATGACACAAGAATTTCATAACAACCAAACCACCAAATATGGATAGATACTAACATATAATCCAACCTCAACAAGAATCCTAAAACTACCAAAAGGCTCATATAAGTGTAAGCCATTAATTTATAAGCCCATTATCTTGACTCTTTCATCTCAACACTCATAAATATTTTCACAGATCATGCTAAATGAAAACTACCTAATCAAAATTGAGATGGTTACCAAAATTGACCTTGACCATTGATTATGTATTCATGATCCACATGGCTACTTTGGTAGGCTAAAATGTCACACCAACTTCCCTTTAGGATATCAGGCCACTCTTGCCACCTATCACTTCCTAGGCATATTTTGAGAAAAGATCCACATGGAAATAATTTTTTAACTTGTTTCCCTACCATTATTTAGGGCTAGCATGGCTACCTTGAGGTTACAGAGTAGGAAAAATCATCCCATGTAGTAACATTCCACTATCCTACTAACCTATAGGCTTCATACTCAATACAAATACCTTCATAATTATGGAATAACAAGATTATAACATATGGTAGACTCTTGATCACATAATTTCCCATGGGCTTCATGCCCAATATATAAATCTCTAAAACTATGAAGCAACAAGATTATGCCACATGGCATCAACCCACTCATTAATTAGCTCATAGGTTTACACTTAGTACAAACATCTATGGGATGGTGGGTTACTAGTATGATACCATATGGTATCATACCATGATCCTTCTTACCTAGAGGATTTTAAAGATGTACATACATGTCTTGTATATTAGGTCAATAAAATGATGCTACATGGAAACATCCCATGAGCTTGCTTGTTTGGAGGCTTGCACATTATATGGTCCTCCCCAAGATCATGGGTCACCGAGATAATGACACATGAAAAAATCATGTTATCCCACTATCCATAAGGAATCAATACCTATATATTCTTAACCAATATCATAGGTCATTGGGATGATGCCACATGGCAATATCCCTCTAGTCGACTATTCCACTAACTCAGAGGCATCACTCCATATACTTTCCTCCCTAAGATTTTAAGTCAAAAATACGATGCCACATGGTAAAATCCCATATCATAGACAAATTTTACATCACTCTTGAGTTATTTATAGGATGACATCTAGATTCCTTCGAACAATTCACAAAAAGTCATAAAAATGACTAAGGTAAAAAGCAAAAAAAAAAGACCCAACTAAGAGGAATATAAGGAAAAGTATAGATATATGAATCATGGTGATGATGATAAATATAACTAATTCAAAATTATATATTTGACTAATTAAAATCATTCAATGAATCAAAATGTTACCAAAGTAATTAAATGTTGATTCTACCATTCTTCTGTGCAAAATAATTTAGCCAAGCTAGAAGCCAACATTCAAAGTGAAGCATAGAAACCTTAAGGATAAATTATGAAGTTGAAAAAATTAAAAATAAATAAAATGAACATAAATGAGGTTTATAAAATCCTAAGACACAACAAATATTCTTATTGTTTTAATGGATTATTTGAAAAGCACAGGGCAAACTCAATCTAAAAGTTGACTAGTTTATTCATTAGAAGTTAAAAAGTTTCAAGATTAATTCATAAAACCAATCTATTAAACTAAGATAAGAGATATATTGAAGGTTTCAATGAAGATTAGTATCATAGAGTTAAGTAGAGGTCTTAAAATCCTCTTCTAACATTGGTTAAATAATTACAAGTATTTATATAGTTAAACTACCTAGTTACCTTTCATTAATAAATCTTAGCCCCAGAGTCATGCTCTATTGTAATTATCCTTTTTAAATAATAGGGTCTTGATAAGTTAAAAGTTTAAGGCATAAATATTACTTAATTAATTAGTTTATAACCCTTACATAAGTAATTTATTTATTAGAATATCCAAAACTTAGATTATACAATCTTATTATAAATTCATTCTTCATAGCAATCACTCAGACACTTATTTGAGATTAAATCACTTATGGATAAGCTTAATATGTGACATAACTTCCAAAATAATATGTGAGGAGGAATAAATATCATCTTTAATGATGATTACCTAGAATTTTTGACCAATAAAAGTATATTGATCAATTTATTAAAAGAGTTATACATGTTAAAGCATTGCTCCCTACTTGATATATTCCATCCAAGGAGATCTATATTTAAGGCCTATTGAGGTCCTCAATAACACTCTTTATAATATTTTTAATATTTTATCTATCTTAGATTGAACCTTAGTAAGGTTTAGTTAACTAGATATAGACTAGCTAAGCATAATCCATATTATGAATGGCTTGATAAAACTAGATTTATAAAAGAAAAACACCATATGTCTTAATCATCTAAAGCATAGGTAGCCTAAAAGCACATGACTTTATCTAATACTGATTTTTCATATATATAGTTCATTTATAATAAAATCTAAACAAGTAACTTAGGGTTCAAGAATCAAGTGAACACATGAATTTTAGATGAATAACTTAAATATGTTTATATATTAAGGCCATTTACTTGGCCAAGCTCAATCATGAATATACAATACTCCAAAAGGATTCATTTTTCAACAAGGATCCATCATAAATAGGTTTATTAATCCTACTTACCAAGCAGCCTATAAAATAGTTATTAGTATTAATAACTAGAACATTTAAATAATAAAATTCATAATAATAGTGTCTCATACTCACCCTAAAATCAAAAAAAAATACATGAATACAATAAGTTGAGTTGAGAATAATTAATCCTTGGATTCTATCCAGTCATAGAAATAAAAAGATCATGATTAGTCAATAGATGAATCTAAGTTCCTCTTCGCTCCAAGTACAACTTTGAATAACCAAAGATGGGATTACCTCCCAATATTTTACCATCATCACACTACTCTAAGCACTCCTGAGTAGGACTCCCATCTCCAGGCATGTTAATATCTTGGTGTAAGGTAAGTAAAGGCAAAATCTAGTTAATGTGTCTTAGGGTCAAGGATATAACTACTCACAAGGTGAAAATTAAATTATCTCTAAGTCAATAGATTACCAATCTCTAATCTATTTTTAGAAATAATAAAAAACAAAAGAGAAAACATAAGGATCATGAGGAAATAACTCATCAAGCATGCAACCACTAAGATATATTATATAATAAGTCATGATAGGACATAAGAAACCTACCATCATGTATAATAAGAGAGACATAACCCTTCCTCCATAATGAAGAATGCAACCTTTCAATGCATCATAAGTCTTGAATGATAACATCATAATATCTAGGTAAGTATAATACAATAGTTAGAACTATCATGGAGGAATATCTCAAAACTAAACTCCCACATAAGTGGAAATAACATTATGGGTGACCCAAGCACAACCATAGGAAATAATCAAAGATAATAATTAATCCAAGTGGCCTTAATCCTCTCGAACATGTTAACATAATAAAGAATCACACAGACTTCATTAGTCAAATATCAAGATAATCAAGTCAATATGATATCTACCAAATGATCCACAACCTTTCATGGATCTTTTCTAAAGGTTTATACCAACTAAGACTCTCCTTCTCTAGGCTCTTTTCTTGTTTTTTATTTCTCTTTTTGGTTGGCCCAAAATTTATTAAATTTAAAGTCCACAAAAATAAACCCTTTTCCAAGAGATTTGCCTTCCTCAAATAAGCAACGCTTCTTTCTTACAACCCAATTAGAACATGAACCAACCACTTCTATTGACTAGCCCATGCCTTTTTGATGGTTGATCTCTTTTCTAGTCCTTAATGGTGCATGGTATCTCTAGCATAGTCCTATGGTTTATTTTAAGATAATCCACATCCCTATATATGGATCAGGGCAAAGGAAATTAATGGAAAAGTTTCTAATTATACTATAAGGCATTCTAAACATTGGTCTACTTTGTCCTCATGTATTGAAGATGACCAAATAAAGGTGTTCAACCAACCTAGTAGTGATTACAATCCATTAATACACATCAAGACTAAATAAAAAGGTTAAATGGCATATAAGGAATTCAATTAAGATTATGTAATGTTCAAGATAAGATTTGGGCTAGAGGTGGGATCACACATAATGCAATAATGCGTAACATAGTCTTATTTCCTTCATTGGTAATGGATTATTCCTTCACACTTATTATACCCATGAAATTTGTTATCCTAATATCTAAAGATTACAATTATAACATTCTATATCATTTTGTTAAACCAACATAATTAGCTTACCAATAAATTCACAAGGTCATGAAGTGATATTCTTATAACACTTTAATACATGTGTAATTTCAATTTTAGCCTAAGATTATGATTTAAGGATTGCTAAGCCTATATTTACCATGTGTATATTCCTATTACCTTTGAAATTAACATCACAAAGGGGGTACAAACATTAGTTTAACATAGTCACATTGATTTCACATGAGGGTCCTTACATTCTCTCCCCTTCCCTTAAAAATGGCATTGTCCTTGATGTTGGACTACTTTTTCCATCCAACAAGGTTTCTAAATCTATTAGACTATTGGAACATCATCTTTGATTACTTGTGTGAAAACCTAATTAGGTACCCAAGGTGATCATTTCATTACATCACTAAAGGACATTCTCAAATGTGGAGGCCAATTGCTACCTAAAAACAATCATATTATTCCTCTATATTTCCAATAGCCCTTATGATTCCTTATTTATCATTTGTATATTTATTTAAGCACATGTTTAGGTCTATTCCTCATGAATACAATCTTATGAGTCATATTTTTCTTCTTCAAAGTTTATACAGCCCTATATTATCAATATTTTTGATACCAATTCTCTTACTAGATTTAGAATAGTGTGACATAATCACTTTGAACTTATAATATAAGCCATGAATTCCATTTTTAGGATGCAAGCATTTTTTCCACTTGATCAAGGCTTATTATTCACATAATTTACTTGTAAATGTTCATGGGAGATTTGAAAAACCTACCATCATGTTGAACATAGGAGGACTTCATTTTATTCCATCATGATGTTCAGGTAAGGGTCAAACAACCTTTCACAATGCCCAACATATACATAATTTGATACACTACCAACATGAATATGTTGTTCAAAGTCCACCATTACTTAGTGTCACAACAACATATAATAATACACACACAAGAATAGAATCACTTCATAAAATAAGGAGGAATAACTTCTCTATTTACCATAATTTTTATTCTAATATTATTACTAGTATTTCAGGATAACAAGAATTTCCTGTGACCATCTCATAAGGATTCTTCAATTCTAGATCATAACAATTTAATCTTCCTTTCAATAAAATTTCTCTAATTTAGAGATGAAATTGGTCCAATTTTATACCCTATCCTTGTTTCATTTATGGATACCCACCATGAATTACTTCATTGGTTACATTAGATTATGGTGTGTCATGTTAAAGGAAATTATTTATTCTAAGTTGTTTCATTTTATAAGATGTTGGTTAAAATGTGAGAAATTATAAAAGAGGCAATTCAATCTATTGTAAACCATACCATGAACACAACAATCACAACCACTAAGATCCATAGTTTCTACATTATGATCATGAGAATCAAAGTTTCCCTTGGATGTATCATTCATTTAGAGATAATAATGATAGGTGCCAAACACAACAAAAAACATCATAAAAATTTAGGTATCCTTCCATAGGCATACCATTCTAAGTGAGGTTAAACCATACTGAGTTCACATTCATATCACTAGAATCATATGGGGTAATGTTGAGTTACCATAACTAGTGCCATATTTATTACATAAGTTATTTTGATTAATAAGATCACAAATAAATGCCTCCCCTCACAACAATTCTACTATAGAAGAATACAAACATGAAACTATCTCCCTTTTTCATATACCATGCCATTGAAAAAAGATTTTAAGTAACTTACTACCATGTTATTTCATTACATAGGATCCTATAATGTTGGTTCATTAGTTGAGAGAATAATATGCCAATCCATATGTATGAGGTTCCTAGGATCTCAACCTACCAACCAAGATATCATGTGCATCTCAATATGGAGGAGGCTCTCAAGACATCAATCCACTATCCAATATAATTATGTGTAGATTAGTATATATGTGGACCTTAGTACATCAATCCAGTATCCAAAGATCAATGTGCCAATCAATATGTATGTGGCCCTCAGGACATCAGTCTACCATCCAAACATCAATATGATAATCAATATGTATGTGACCCTTAGGACATCAATCCACTAGCCAATATTAAGGTGTAGAGTGAAGAGACTAAAATAGACAATACACTAAGGGCCCTTAAGACATCTATCCACCAAAAATTCTAATGTATAAATTGAAAGTGATAGTCAATACATCGATGTCCCTAGGCATGTCAAGGCATAGAGAGTAAGAGATTATATATGCATAGACAACCCTAGGCACGTGAAAGTGTAGAGAGTAAGAGATATTTGATGTGCATATGACCCAAAACATGTCAAATCACAAAAATTAAAAGATAATAGATGTATAAAATTCCCTAGGCATGTTAAAGCATAGAGTGAAGAGACACCTTAATGTTTTTGAGACACCTTAGTGTCTAATACCACCACATCTGATGGGTGAGGAAGAATGGGATCTTGGACCTATGTGATAGGTCCCCACCTCAACCCAAATATCTATCATTTTCAATAATTTTATTCTCCCCTATACTCACTTGAAGTGACAATTATGCACATACTAATAATCAAACCATCGTAACCAAGCATCACAACCCTTAAAGAAACATTAACTTATCATTTAAGTGAAAAATTAATAAAAGGAGACAAAATAGTCTTCATAATGAAATAAAATCCAATAAAAATTTATCCACAAATTACATGATCAACCATTAGATTAAATCATTCAAAATCAAGAAGAAAAAAAAGTTGGTTTCCAATAAATATAAACAAAAATGAATATAACTTAAAATAAGTTTGAAAAACTTATATAGTGAGAATTAGATCATAATACAATCACTATGTGTCTTTAAAAAATACTCGGGGGGAGAAGGAATCAGGTAAGAGGGTGCTAATGATCCACTAACCATCTAAAGAATCAAAGTATGTCATAATATAGGGTATATATTCCACTGACCATTACTAACAAAAAATATTATAGAGTTAATTTCCACTTTATCATTCCTAATTCTTTGTTTTTCAATAATGAATAATGACATGTAGGAGGGCACTACATCACTACCACTACATAAAATTATACTATCGATTTTTGAATTTAAGATATGTTATACATATGCCTCTTTAGGGGTCATTATTGCATATGTTTCATATTCATCACTCACCAAGGTGTGATATGTCATGGAAATCAGGCTTCACCAACCTTCACATGATAATTCAGCTTAGTGACACTTGCTATTAGGTCACATGTCTGTACAAACATAATATTCATGGTAAGAAAGATGTAGAGTTATTATTTCAAGAGAAGGGAACCTCTACGGTTGCCTCCATTTAATTCCTATTGTTACACAATGCTATATAAGTGCTCAAGGTAATTAGTAGTTTAATATGCTAAATAAGTTATTATTGTGAGAAAAAATAACAATACCAGATATATTGATTAAAATTACTACCACATAGCTTCTCAAGAATTCAACATGATCCTTAGATCTTCTAGGTTTCTATCAGCCAATCAACATCATTATAGATGCATATTTATATATTAAATGATTTATTATCATATTATCAAGAATATGCAAGGTTACCTCAATCCATTCTAGATGCTTCATAACTTGGAATATATGCTCATAACCATTTGACATGCATCCATAAACAACATCATAAGTTAGGTTATACTCTTATATAGAAAATAAGGACATTAACAAGCCAAAGCTATTCACTATAACATGTTATTTTTATGAAATATTAATTATGTGGAGACATACCTACTCCAATTAGTTCCAACAAGATTCATCTTTATTCTTAATCAAAATGCAATATTACCACTCAAATACTTAACATAAAGTAATATTAGAGTAATCCATCACCTTAATAATAAAATTTTAACATATCCTAGTTCATTGAATGATCCTAATGTTTTAAATAATCAGAGACACTTTCTTTATCATTCCCACAATTTAAATGTGCACAATCCAAGTATCAAGAATTTCATAATTTCATAAAGAGAGGTCATTAAATCCTTTTCATAGATATTAATTCAATTTATCAATATCTAAGCATTAGTTCAAGCACATCAAACCAAACATATTCAAATTCATGTCCTCACATTAGCATGGTATCACCACAATCAAAGTGTATTTATCCAACCAAGAACTTAAAATAGGCAAACAACATGAACATACACACACATACTTATATATATAATACTTTGAGATTCTTAACAAGAAGGCCCGTTGTGATTTCAAATATAAAACATACTATAGTAGTTTCATGCTTTGAAAACATAATAAATATAGGTATAATAAAAATTATAATAAAAATTTGTACTTTCATCCAAATCCTATCAAGGCTTTATTACTCCCTGATCAAGTGTTCATAGGAAAATTCTATGTATAATTACCAATAGTTCTACAGCTAAAATATACACACAAAGAAGGTCCATCTCTATCTTATTTTATCGAGGCCTACCCTAATCATGTATTCAGAGTTTTCATAGGTATAGATCATGTCTGGGTAAGTTGTTTTCTATGATCCTTGAGAGGGTGATTACTACTCCTCTTTCTATGATGAGAATATGGAGGTTGCCCAACCTACCCATCCCTTATCTAGGGTGGTTAGGCTCCTTTTTTAGTATGTAAACTTAGGGAAACATTTCCTCTAGCACAACCATCACTTGTTGAAAGGTCTCAATGATTTGAACATGGATTTCAACTAGCTATATAATTCAAGAATCTTGGTGAGCACCATCTACTATGCCTTTCATTTCTTCATTTTATGACATCTTATCTACATAATATAGATTTTAATAAAGTAATCAAGTAGCATTCACCATATTCAATTTACACAAATCATGATTAACCAAAGTAAGAAAGGTAATGAACTCATATAGAACATACCCAATGCTCCCAGAGTTTAAATTGATCTTTGATACCAAATTATCATACCCATTTTTCTAAAGAAAAATGGGTATGACAACCATTTTGTAATAACCAAACCACCAAACATGGATGGATACCAACATCTAATCCAACCTCAAAAAGAATGTCATAACTTTCAAAAGGCTCATATTGGTGTAATCCATTAATTTATAAGCTTGTAGTCATGATTATTTGGTCCAACATACAAATACTTTTATGGTTCATGAAAAATAATAACTATGTAAATAACATCAACAAGACTATCAAAATTGGCCTTAGCCATTACTGATGCAGTCAGGCTCCATGTGGTTACTTTAGTAAGTTATAAGGTCATGCCAACATCCCTTTGAGCTCCTAGGGACACTCATGCCACATGTTTATTCCTATGTATCTTTTGATAAAATATCCACATGGAAATGATTCACTAACCATATGCCCTGTCATTATGTATGACTATCACAACTTCCTTGGGGATGTGTATTAGTGTAAATTATGCCATGTAAAAACATTCCACTAGCCCACATACTTCACTATTAATATAGATGCCTCTATAATCATGGAGTAGTGGGATTATTCCATTTGGTATCATCCAAATCACTCACTTACCCATGAGATTCATTACCAATGCAAATATCTTCAAAAATATAGAGTGATGAGATTGTGTTAGGTGGTAACATCCCACTCACCTATTGACATGTAGCTTTGTACCTACTATGAACATATCTAGGATAGTGGGTCACTAAGATGATACCATATGGTATCATATTGTGATCTTTCTTTAAACTATATATGAACATCTCCTCGATGCCAGGTCACCATAATGATGCCATGTGGCAACATCTTGCTTGCTTAGAGGATTTCACATTATATGGTCATCCCTAAGATCATGGATCACCAAAATGATATGAAGTGGAAACATCTTGCTAGTCCTCTAGCCTAGAGGTATCCCTCCCAATATGGTCTTCCCTAGAATCATAGGTCACTAGGATGAGGCCACATGGAAACATCACACTAGCCCTCTATTCTAGAGGTATCAATCCTTGTATAGTCTTCCTTAGAATTTTAGGTCACTAGGATGATGCCATGTGGAAACTTCCCTGTATCTCATTAGCCTAGCACTAATTGTACTGTAGACCAAGATGACATAACTCCTAGGTTAGTATGAGGATGAAATGTGTCTTCATCTAAAACACTTACAAAAAATCATAAAAATAACTAAGGCAAAAGGCCACGAAAATACCAAACTAAAAGGCATATAAGGCAAAGTACATGTGGATGAATTAAGTTGATGAGGGGAAATTTGACTAACATAAAAATCCATATTTTATCATGTAAAATATTTTAACCAATCAAAATGATACCAAGGTAATTAAATGTTGATTATGTTACTCTTATGCATATAATAATTCAGCCAAGCTAGAAGCTAATGTTTAAAGCAAACCACATAAACCATAAGGATAAATTATGAAGCTAAACAAACTAGAAATAAATAAAATGAACAACACCAAGGTTTATTCAATACTATGATATTAAACCAATATTCTTATTTGTTTAGTTGATCTCCTAAAAAACATAAGGCAAGCTCAATTTTAAATATAACTCATCTATTCATTAGAAGTTAAAAAACTCAAGGATTAATATAAATACCCAATCTATTAAACCAAAATAAGAGAGTGATAAAAAATTTAAATCAAGAGTATTATCATAGAGTTAAGGAGAGGTCTTAAAATCCTTTTACATTTGTTAAATTCTTTAAAAGATTTTTACAGTTAACCTACATTTTTACCTTGCATTAATAAATCTTAGCACAAGAGCCATGCTTTATTACAATTATCTATTTTAAAGAAGAGGGTATTGATAAAGGGAAAGTATAAGGAAAAAATCTTACTCAATGATTTAATTTCAAACACTTCCATATGGCATTTCTTTATCAAAATAGCCTAAACTTAGACTATATAGTCCTATTATGCATTAATTCTTCATAACAATCACTCACTGATTTATTTGAAATTCACTCACTCATGGATAAGCTTAGTCTATGATATAACTTCCAAAAAACTATGTGAATAATAAAAAATCTCATCTCTTAAGATGACTATCTAGAATTCTTGACCAAGAAAATCATATTCATCAATTTAATAAAAGAGCAGTATAGGCTTAAGCATTGTTCCATACTTGAAAGATTTCCTCTAAGGATGTGTATGACCAAGGCCTATTGAGGTCCTTAATATTACTCTTTATAAGAGTTTTTTAATATTTTATATCTATTATATTGAATCTTAGAAGGGGTTAGCCAACCATATCTAGACTATCAAATCATAATCCATATTACGAATGGCTTGATAAAACTAGATTTATAAAATCAAAATACCATATGTCTTAATCATCCAAAGCATAAGAAACCTAAAGAAAATGCCTTTACATAATATTTATTATTTAGGTGTATTAATCAAGCAAACACCAAAATTTTAGATGAATAACTTGAATATGATTATATATTAAGGCCATTTATTTGGACAATCTCAATCATGAATATAAAAGTCTCCACAAGGATTCTATTTTCAATAAGAGTCCATCATAAGGAGGTCAATTAACCCTACTTATCACTTAGACTATAAAATAGTTACTATTATTAATAACCATAACATTCATTTGATAAACTTAATTATACTAGTGGTTCACACTCACCCCATAATCAAACATTAATACATAAATACAATATGTTGAGTTGAGAATAATTAATCCTTGGATTTTATCCAATCATAGAAATAAACAAATCATAAGTAGTTAGTATCTAAAGACAATCTCCTCTTCAATGCAAATATAACCTTGTCTAACCTAATTTGGGCTCATCTCCCAAATTTTTTCCATCATCAAACAACTACTCTAGGTATCCTCAAGCAAGACTCCCAACTCCAATAATGTTCATATCATGGTGCGATGTAAGTAAAGAAAAAAATAAATCAGTATGTCTTGGATTCAACGAGATATCTAATCACAAGATGACAATCTAAGTATCTCTAAGTCAAGAGGTTATGAACCTCAAATATATTTTCAGCAAGGATAAAATGTAAAAGAGAAAACACAAGGATCACAAGGATATAACTCATCATTCATACAACCACTATGATATATTATATAAGCAGTCATGAGAGGACTTAGGAAACCTATCATCATGTCCAACATGAGAAACCTACCCCTTCCCCCATCATAAATAATGTGTCCTTTCAAGGCATCATAATTATTGCATAATGAAACCATAATATCTAGGTAAGAAGAATACAATAGTTAGAACTATCATGGAGGAATATCTCAACTCCAAAATCACACACAAGGGGAAATAATACTATGGGAAACCCAAACACAACCATAAGAAATAATCAAAGATAATATTTAATCGAAGAAACCTTACTCCTATTGAATGTGATAACATAATTAAGAATCGCATAGACTTCATTAGTCATATAATAGGATAGTCAAGTCAATAGGATACCTTCTAAATGATCCATACCATTATATAGATATTTTTAAAGGTTTTTACCAACCAAAAATCTCCATATCCATGTTATCTTCTTATTTTCCATTTCTCTTTATGGTTGTCCCAAAATTTCTTAAATTTTAATTCTAGAGAATAAAACCCTTTTCTAAGAGATCCACCTTCCTAAAATAGGTGTTCTCTAATTCTTGAAATCGAATAAAAACATGACATGTGCCTATTCTTCCCTTGGATTGACCAACCACTTTTTTTAGCTGGCCCATGCTTTATTTATGGGTGATCTCTTTGAAATTCCATAATGGCACATGGTGGCCCTAGTAGATTCCTATGGTTATTTATAAGATAATCCACCTCTTTATGTAGGGCTCAAGGCAAAGGAAATTAATGGGCATGTCTTCATTTATTTAATAAGTCATTCTAGACATTGGTCTACTTTGTCCACATGTATTAAAGATGACCAATCAAAGGTGTTTGACCAACTCAACAATGATTATAATCCATTAATACATGCTAAAACTTAAAAAAGGGTTGACATATATATAAGGTATTCAATTAGATTATGTAAGGTCTAAATCAATATTTGGTTTAGAGGCAAGATCACACATGATACAACAATGCCTTACATAGTCTTTTTTCTATCATTCAAAATGACATGTTACTGCACACTTATTTCACCCATGAAATCCACTATACTAATAGCCAAATCTTGAAATTATAACATGCTAGATCATTTACATAAACCAACATAATTAGCTTACCAAATAATTAACAAGGTCATGAAGTGATATTTTTATATCACCTTAATGAATATGTAATTTTAGTTGAAGCCTAAGGATATAATTTAAATATTACTAAACCAACATTTACAATGTACATAATCCTCTTACCTTCATAGTCAACACCACCAAGGGGGTATAACCATTAGTTTAGCATAGTCACATTACTTTATCATGAAGATCCTTACACTATCATTCCTCAATATCTAACTTGGTTAATGGTTATTTACATGAGGTTTTTGTGTATTTGTAAGGTTCACACTATATAAACCAACTATAGGCTAAAATAATTTTAATTTACATCTAAGACTTTCCCATAAGACAAGCTTCTTTCTTTCCAACGAAAAACCCTAAGCAATGACTTCTCAAGTGTAGAATTAGTAGAATTAAAAGTTGTAACAATGAAAAAATTAATGCTATTAAACATTATATTGAAGTTAAAGTGGTATATATAGCCAAACATTAACCCTAAATTGTGCCAAAGTTTTAATTAACATGATCAACTAGGTTGATTTTGTTAGGTGGCAAAAGTAGTCGTTAGGTCTCAAACTAGGTCAATCAAGTTGGCTTAGTTTTGTAACATGTGTCTAATCATTTATAATAAGATTTAAATAGATTAATCAGTTTTTTAAACTATGTTTAATCCTTTATAATAATATTTACTTAGCTGACTTAGTAGGAAAATGAAGAAAAAGGCTATTTTCTTAGTGAGAGGATATTTTGAAAGGGGAATCGCATAGGAAAGTGGATAAGTGAGATTTAATTTCCTAGGGAGTTGGATAAAAGTGAATTGTATTAGGTTTATATAATGGTATATGGGAATAAAATATTCTAAATCACCAAAGTTATGTCCACCCCTTTTGTAGTGCACCCTTTAATACACACACTCATAGATTATAAAACTTGATAAGTTCCTATAAGAGAGAAAGTGTCTGTAAATGATATAGTTGAAAAATATTATGTGTAAGCATATTCACCACTCAAATCTCATTATGTTTCATGAAGGTGTAACATGGAATGGTGCTTTGATAAATAACATAGAAATGCATAATAAATGAGCTAATAAATTATAGTAGAAAGTGGAAAATAAATGAAAGTAAATAATTTGTAAATATTTACCTTTACTTACCTTGTTGTTGAATAGATGTTGCATGAAAATAAGATGATCAAGGAATTTTATGTAATGAGTGAGAGAGAAACATGAAAAATAAGATAAAATTCAAAATTTTGCAAAAAAATTATGGTAGATATAGAAAGATTATCTATGTTATTAGGATTCCATAACTACTTATAGGTTTTAAAAAGATATTGTAGAAGTAGAGTTATAAAAAAAATATATATTTTTTTGGTAAATAATTGTTAGGTAAAAATTTAAATTTTTTAAGAATCTAATGTAATTTTAACTATTCATTTACATATTCACTATTTTGAGAAATTAGAGCTCTATTTGACCTAGAGGAGTAATGAGAGAGATGATGGTATAGATGCAAGGAACACAAATATGAGGATGTATTTAAGTTGATAGCTTAGTCCAAGTATGGGATGTATTGAATATGATTTTTTTATTGTTTTAATGTTAAATGAAGTATATTTTAAGAATTAAATACCAGGGCAAATTCATTTAGTAAAATTTACACAATTTTTTTTGGGATATAGTATAAATTATGAGGGAAAATGGGTAGGGGTAAAAAAGGGGAAATTTATGTTTAGGGTATTCAAGATGAATTAGTAAAACATCACCACATAAAATAAACAAGATCATCCAATTTGATGTAATTTTAAATAGGCAAGTTTTTTTTAGTGGTTATTTGTAGATTAGTGCATTTATGTAGTGTAAAATGATAGGGGTAACTCACTACATATAGCCCAATCAATCAAATAATTCCTTTAGGTGGACAACTATGTATAATTTAGATGATGTAATAGGTCCTTTAGGTGGCCAAATTAGTATATCCTTGTTGATCTAGTAAGTTCTTTGGGTGTCTAACTTAGTGTTGGAGATGGCCAACTATAGATATTGAATGGTTGAATTCATATTAAGTGGTTTATTGTGTATGGTATATTGGTTTAATGCATAGCAAGGGGAAAATTATGTAGGTTAAATTGGTCAACTTCATATTGAGTGGTTGATTAAGTTACAAGTTGATGTTGATTGACATAGTTAGGTACGTGGCTGATGTAGTAGAGAATATATCCTTGGCTAACATAGTTAGGTATGTGTTTTACATAGTTAAATTTTTAAAAACGAGATAAAATATGTTGAAGAAGTAGTTAAAATTGATTTAAATGTTTGTGTTATTATTATTAGTAATATATTTGATGGTTATTTGATATAGAGAACTAGTACATGCTTTGTTGTTTGATATTTTATAGAGGTGATAAAGGCTCTGGTGATTAGTGGATGTAGTTTGGATACTTTATTTGTTAGAGAGACTAATAGGAAGGGACACAATTTATGGCACTAATATTTAGGGGTATCATGAAGATGTGGTACATTTCATTGAGTGTTGAGTTAATAACCATGTTCTTAGGTACATAGGAATGACTAACCAACACTTTTAGGTGGGTGGTGGATAGGGATACCATTTAGGTGGGTATCACCTTGAAGTATGTCCATGCATTATTAGGAATTACCATTGTAAGCACACCTATGATTTTGTATACTCTTAAGAAAAATTTTAAGAGATGAGTCTTAGCCTTATGGGAGAGTGGATACATGAGATATTTTTGTGGGCTATGGGTTTACTTTTTTATGCTTATGTGTCAGCCATTCTATATTTTAAAAGGCCATTATTGGTCTTATGATAACTTGTGTGATTTTTTATAATTCATATGGTAAGTTCCCACTATATGTGATTGCCTTGCATCATATATGTTAGAACTAGGCATGATGTATGATATGGGATTAGTGATCTAGGTATAATTAGTACATTAAATGTATATTATGTTATCATGACTATGGGATTTTTCATTTTATTTATCATTTAGATACATGAGAGTTTTTTGATGTATCATCCTATCAGATTATCACATGTGATAGATGGTACTTTACGTCATGTGTTGAGGTAGAGATAGGATCATTTTTTAAAAGCTATAATACATGTTCTAATATTTTAAAAAATAAATTAGAGAGAGATTATTTGGCATCCATATTTGGGTACTATAAATACTTGGCCTTCATGGCCAAGTAATTTTTAAAGATAGGGAAATGCATGGATTGCAAGACATTACATGTGATGGGTGGAGACACATCATATGGCTCATGTACCAAGACAATTTGGGTTGCCAAATTTATTGGTAAATATACTAGTGCCTAGGTTTTGGGTATGGTATATGAGGGAGCATTGATGTAGTGGAGGTGTAGGAGTACCATTGGATGTGCCTATGATATGACCATATTGATTGAGACCTTGAGGATGATGACACTAGTGATAATAGGGAAAGGTTATAAAAGTTAAGGGAGAGGTACAAGTAGCTATTATTTCCCCACATCAAGGTTTATATATACCACCACAACCACCACCATGATGGCCTAAATTGAGGTAAGTACTAGTATAACCACAACCATAGGTAGAGGCACTAGCTAGGGAGATCCCTTATCATAAACTATGAGTTGGTCTATCTTGTAGTGGATTTTTAGTGGTTCACATCATGCTTATGTTATCTAGTATAATATTTCCACATCATGGATCTAAGCTTCATAGGAGATTCTTGGAGGGTAAGTAGATGGAAAGATTGTTGGTAAGTTAATCATGTTTTATTTATTATTTTGTGAATGTATGCTAGATAGATGATTTTTATAAATATATGTGAAATATAATGAACATTTAGTTTTCATTTTATAAATGTTTATATAGATAAGGCTACGTGGTTGGTTATGTTACATGAGGCACATCATGATATATTTCATGATGTGTTACCACACCATGACATGATGTAGATTATTGATCCATTTGTGCCTTCTACACTTGATCATGTGAATTTGTTTAGATTTATTGGTGAGGCATCATGAGATCTTTAAATATGAGGAGATAAAATATAGTTATCATTACCATCAAGTGTAGTTCATGGGGATTTGTGGGCATGGTAAACAATATATTAGGACTAGGTTATTCATTTAGCTACATCTAGAGAGTTATCAAATGTAAAAGGTTAGGTGGATCATTTACATGGATAAATTAAGGGCCTATGTACATGGATAGAGTCTATACAATTATCTATTTGAAGAGGGAAGTGACATGCCTCTATGGGTAGTTTAACTCATCCACCACTAGATGGACAAGGTAGACCACACCCATAGAGTTGAGATTATATTGTGCTTATATCATTTTGTATTGTATCAAATGTTTGACCCATATGTGTGTGTGTGTGTGTGTGTGTGTGTGTGTGTGTGTGTGTGTGTGTGTGTGTGTGTGTGTGTGTGTGTGTGTGTGTGTGTGTGTGTGTGTGTGTGTGTGTGTGTGTGTGTGTGTGTGTGTGTGTGTGTGTGTGTGTGTGTGTGTGTGTGTGTGCGTGTGCGTGTGCGTGTGCGTGTGTGTGTGTGTGTGTGTGTGTGTGTGTGTGTGTGATAACTCATTGATGTTATGGATGTAAGTATTTTATTTCCTACACATGTGTTAATGTTTGATATATGTTATGGAAAATGTGTGATGTATTTTGATTCTTTTCCAATAAATGTGAAAAATCTATGGTTAAAAATAATGACAAAAAGTGAATAGTGTAAAACCAAATGTAAATAGATAATATATTTGAAAAACAACAAAATAAAGATAACTCAAAAAGTAACTAAAAGGAATAAATAAATAGATGAAAAATATAAATGTGAATAAAGAACATAAATAAAAATTTATGTAAGGAATGTGATTTAAAAATATACATAAAAAACATAGTGAAATATCAATGTGATGTATAAACAAAGATATGCAAAATGAAATATCAAATGCAGTGATAAACAAGAAAGGTAGGGTTTGTGTTAAGTCACTAGGTTGAAAGAGTATAGTTATTTTTTGATGAAAAATGGTAAGAGAGGGAGGATAATTTATGAAGAAACCCTGGTCCTATCTAAGGTCTTAAAATGAAAACTCATTAAGCGTAAACCCATGAGGTTAATTAAAATTAAGGTAAAGGTTTATGGATGATAAATGAATTTTTGTGAGGAAGGCCTAGCCCTATTTGAGGTATTACATTAAAACTCATGAAAGGAAAACCAAAGGGGTATGATAAGCTAAGAAGTGATATTCATAAATGATGAATATTGAAAATATTATGATGGAAAATAAATTAAAAGTCATGACATATGAATTGTTAAAATACTTAGAAGTGTAATCACCTAAAAGTGGGATTTGAGTGTTAAGAATGCTACATGAGACAAACTATTCCTAGTGTAGCCCTAGAACTATCTTAAGGCCCATTATCACAATTTTTAAACCTTTGTGTAGACCATAGGTGTCCCTAGTCAACTTAAACATAATATTAGACCCTAATTTGTCTATCCTACCCCTTGATGCCTAGCAACCTACTAGTTAGACATTAATACCACATTAAGGACACTAGAGCCACATAGAACTAGTGTCCCCAAAATGGTGCTAATGTAGTTTACCATATCTTTATTGAATGGATATATTTAAAAATTAAAACCCTCCTAAGGTTGGTGCTAATTTACTTTACCCTATATTTCATAAATAGATATATTTAAAAACTAAAGCCCTCTTCATATTGACCTAAACATATTTTATTGTCTACACAAGATAAAAAAACACTATAAAAACATGACTTTTTAGACCTCTATCCACTAGATGTAGTTTATATTCAATATACCTATTCAAACACAAAACAAGGTGATCAAAATAAATATTTCTAATCCCTATTATACCCTACTTATAAATACTACCATTTATAGCTACCCTAAGCTCATATTTTCCATAATTCCAATCTCAAAAACACTCAAGGAATTCAAGACCACTATCATTCTAGCATCACTTGCACTTGCACCAGCACTTAGGCGGGGATAAATACATTAGTATTGATCCATCCTTGGGGTATATGTATGTAAGAAACTCTACTCATAATGAGGTGTTGAGGATATCTAAACTATCCTACTAATAAACACACTTTTCATCTCATGTATTAGTTACAAGGAGGATTAGGGTTTACATCATAAATCATCTATTATGGGCACAATAAAAAGTTTCAAACTTCATGCATGAAATAATAAAACCTAAAAACATAGGCATAGGTTCACCCAAAAGTTTAGAGTAGTCCTACATAGAGAACACTAGCACCATTTTTAGGACACTAGGGCCAAATGGTGTTAATGTCTATGTGTGGTGCTTCTATATAGGAGGGGTTTTGATATAGGTATATAGTTGATGACACTCAAACCTATTTGTATATTATTTTTCAGCATTTGTATCTTTTGTATCATGCATTTTCCATATGTATTTATTTGCACATATTTATTACTGCTTTTAAAAATTCAAAGCTAGTCAAAATTTATAACAAATCAATAGTTATTTTATGCATATTCTTTCACTTATTTATACTACTCAATCCTTACTTATGATTTACATAGTTAAACCATAAAAGGTTGAAACATTTGGTGAACCTGACTTACTTTAAATATTACTTAAACACTAACCCTATATGCTCTTAGGGTTTGTATCCTTCTTTTTCCTATTTTCATTAATTGTTTTGAATTTTTTAGATTTCATATATTTTTTATAAGCATCCCTATTCCAATTTTTTCACTATATTCCATCTAAAAAAATTATTTCTCTTCCATTAAGAAGAAGTGATAGATTTGGTGGTAATCCTTAATAAAATATTTATATTCTTGTTATTCCAACCTATAACATGAATAAAATACCTATTATAGCTCCATTTATTCATCCTTAACACCCTAATTATGTGGATTTTAATGATAATGCATCTGAAGATGATTAAAATAATCAAGAACAAGATGATATACAAATTGAAAATTGGGACACTCTCCCTCCACTTAGAAATGATGACATTATTATAAACAAAGATGAAATAGTATAGAGCTTTGGAGATAGAATTCATGACCAAATCCTTGGTCATTCATAAATCCTACAAGCCATATTGGAAGTCAAGAAATAAAACAAACAATTGTCAATTTTCAAATCCCCCATCTAATAACATTGTTACACCTATAGTGGGGCCAATTGAGCCAAAATAACCTCAAATTGTTATTCAATAGCATTCATTGATAGCTACACCTATTATGTCTAGTTCCTTCACTATATATGTACAATCCCTTATGCATGATATTCATATTCTATAGGCTAAGGTGTTATATCTTGAAAAGGGAGCCACTAGACCATCTCATGCATTAGAGTCTAATATTATATTACATACACAATTGGAACATAACATAGTATCAAATCCCTTTCAATTTGTGTTCATGGAACATAAACTTACATTATATGATGGAAAGTGTAACCTAGAGCACCATCTTATAGCTTTTCATGAAACATGTTTGGACTATGTGTCTAATGATTGGCTTCTCACAAATTTGATTCCATGTGTTTAAAGGATTATGACCTAAAATTATTTTATGACTTATAAAATCAATCTATCACAACATTAAATCCTTTGTAAAACATGTTTTTAGTATACTTATCCATCAATATTAGTGACATGATATCATATACCCAAGTTGCACAATTAAAATAAAAGTCAAATGAGCTTATAACATAATATGTATTATGATACAAGACTATATTAGAAAAATTTAAAATCCCCATAATAGACAAATAGATTCAAGACATATTTAGATAAAGTATTTTACTAGCATTACATGAAGCTATCTTGTTTAAGAAGTTTCCTACATTCACAAAGTACCAAACATTTAAAAAAGAGAGGTCAATGTTTTATCAATGGGAAAACTAAAGTATACCAATGGATCATAATCAACTATTAAGATTTAAAATAAACCTATATATAAGGTAAAGTAATTTGATAATAAGAGTGATAAAATGACCATAATTAGTGTAGCTTCTAACCCATCTCCTAGAGTAGTTTTATTTTCTCCTCAACATCAAATCTTCACCAACCTACTAAAGTCACTAGCATGGGTTTTACATTAGATCTTAGAATGCAATGTCATATCTCACCTTCCCATTAAAGAGGTTACTATGACATGGCCTATTATAAATAATTACTATCTTAACACATTTTGTTAGTATCATACGGCACTAGGTCATACAATAAATATATACGTAAGCCTAAAACGTAAGATAAAAGATTTGATTAATGATAATATTATTGATGTGGTCATACCCACATTGACACTAAAATTATAAAAAATGGAAGCTAAGGAATTAAAAATATTATTAGATCTATTTCCAAAGCACATAGTGAATGAGGCAGGGAACACATTAGATGTTCACTACACATATTAGGCAAATCTACCACTAGCTTCATATTATACTATTACATAGGAGACACAACCATTGAAAAAAATCATTGGAATACACCACACTAAAATTATATCTAGAAAACTCATCACCTTATTAGATTAAGATATTTTTGATGATGATATAGATTTACATGCACTATTTATATGAGCATGCATAGATCATCATCCTATTTAGAGTGTTATGGTTGACAACAAGTCAAGCATTATCATGTAAACTATGATACTTTTAAGAAATTTGGGATATTTAGGGCATTATATATTACCCATAGTGGCTTTTTTGGTCATGTTTACATCTCCATTGGGGATATTTTGCTTCTATTATAGGTTGGACCAACACATATAGCCAATCAATTCTTGTTTATACCTAGTACAGACATGTTTAATGTGTTATTGGGTAAGACATGGTTATAGTATATATGATCCATCCCATTCATAGTGAATATATTATTGAAATGTGTACACATAAATTAGGTGGTAAAATTCAAGGGTATTCCATATGAGTATCCTCTACCTATCCCACAAGCAGTTAAAACACAACTACTAGTTAAAGTTCTAGAAACATTACTAGATATAAGATAGTTATCAATTACATCTCAAAATATAGTTCCCATGGATTCATCATAGAGCTTAGTAGATACACAATTATAGGTGAGGTATACTCCTATAGCATTGATACATACACATACTCTCCCATGGAGACCATTATTAGAGAGACCCTTGCATGAGAGATATGTCATAGATTCTAGAGGGCCTTCCTTAACTTAGTTTATGATGAGATTAGTATTATTAGGTTCTTAAGGTTATTATCATAGGTCACCTATGTTACCAATAACTTATTCTACCAAATGGTTTCCCAATACCCCTATAGTTCAAAGGAAATCATAGTTAGTGCCATAGATTCCTAACACCACTACACAAGTAGATATAGATATAAATTACTTGGTACAATAGAATATGGGGTCACAGTTTCCATTTCACCCAACATGCATAATCATAGTTCCCTTATATGACATGTCATAGTGATAATGAGTCTCCTATGAGATTCATCAGTTAGTATAGTTCTTACCCACTTGTACATACTTTATTTTATCTTGCTCCTTATACATAGTTCATTTTCATTTTCTAGTACATAACTTATATCCTAAAAATATAAAAATAATATAAAATGTCAAAAACATAAAAACATTCACATATTACATATAAAATACAAATCTTACAATTATATGCATTGATATGTTTCCATTTTTTATATTTCTAGACACTATATATGTCATCTATCTTAGTATAGACAATTTTATCATACATACATGCTTCATTTGTTCTTGTTGAGTGATTATATATTACATAAAGGACTCAAGTCCAATAAACTAATTCAAAATAGCTACTATCTACCCATCAGTGCATATACACCAATCTATGGTATTCATTTTACACATTCAACCACTTGGGTGAATCATATACATAATTTCTATTACCATGTTCTATCCTTAAATTCTATACATTCTAGTTTTAACATTGTTATATCTTTATATTGATAATTAATAATCATACTCATATTTTTTGTATACTATCACTACTTTAGACTCAACATATGTAAATCTTTGATTTTACAAAAAATTGTACTACATTCATGCATGATTTCATTTATAGCTTTCATATTTTAGATTTGATTATATTTCTATGCTTCTTCTATTTTAGGGATTTTGAATATGACATTATTATTTGGCTCTATGACACTTATATTCATAGTATGTATGCCTTGGAAATGTTACCATGTCCCTTGTATGTGTTTTCCTAATTTCATATGTAGACATTTTAACATGTCCTTCTATGTGGCTCTACGCCAATTTTCTTTTTTATTGAGTATGTGGACATTTGAACATGTCCTTATATGTCTTCTTTTCTCAGATTTAGTGACATGCCCATGTCCCTAGTATTGTGGTCCCTTGGCCTATTTTGGGTGCTTCATGTGTTTTTATGTATGCTTTCTTATATGTATCATGGCCATAACACTTATCTTTGATTTTTTTACACATCATTTCTTGATGCCATGAGGGATCTCATGAATCTAACCTTCCTAATTGGGTGCCATGATGGAAATCATGCACCATCCTCCTATGTAATGAGTTAGATTTATTATTACATCAATTGATTACATATATATTGACACCCTTTTGAAATGTTATACATGACATATATATTACATTACATACTCATACTCAAATTATCTTATATTCTGATGTTATGTTAGCATGTTATATTAGATTATTACACAGTTATCATATATGCTCTGGCTAACATACTTTTTAAAAAGTAATTTAATTTAAGGATAGTTATTGCATAGGTTCAATAACCACCATAAAAAGAGGGGTAATTCACATGGGTTTGTCATAGAGATCAATCTCCTTTAACGCATTCATAGAACATTTTTCAGCACACACACTCAATTTTATAAATTTAGACATAGGTAAACACAATAAAAATTAGTGGCTTAGAAATTATTATAGTGACATGAAATTTAGTCCAAATAGACATTATCACTAAGATAAGGACACTAGCACCATATGGTGCTACTATCCAAGATGTGGCTCTACTATCTAGTAGCCCTAGTTTTAGGACAATTCAGATTGTCCATAATAATACACTAGGTATAGTACAGGTTTGCATAGATTCAATTTTAGATTTGATAGTTATGCTTATATTTTTCCCAAATTCACACTAGTTGAGATCAAATTCATATCAGTTACTCAAATTGGGGGCATCGTGCATGACATGATCATTCCCATATTTATTTCAATTACTGAGATATAATTATTATAACTCAATCTAGAATCAATATACTCAAATATCATATTAGGTCCATATGCATGACATATTATTTACATATGCTCAATTACACATAAGTTGATCAGATGGAATGGAAAAATCCATGTCATTATCTACATTATATACACTTGACATCATATTCTAGGCTATCACCTATTTCGTTCCTTACTCCATCTATAGTGGCTGAATTTCTTGAGTGGCCCAGAGTTTCCTAATGTAATTGAATGGCCATGAAGCTTACATACATAGTTAGATATACTCAAATATTTCCATGACATTTACCTAGTTTAGTTTTAGATGCATCTACTATATATGGGTGGGTAATGATGGAGTCATAGCCTAATTAAGTTCTTGAACCACCCACATGAGAGGGTTGGAAACACTTTCAATCCAATCCAAGCTATTCATAGGTCATGATCCACCAACTAAGTGTGGGAAATGATGGAATCAAAATTATATTGAGTTCTTGAACCACCCACACATAAGGATTAAGTAAACTATTAGCTCAGACAAAACTATTCAATGATTTGATCACTATATACATGCACACACAGAGGTTATCACCAAGTTCATGCATTGGTTCACATTCCCAATAATGTGTATTCATTCCTTTTATCTTTCCCATATCTTTATTAAATTTTACTTAGTTAATTTCTTATTCAAAATTGTCTTTTTCTTTGATATCTCTTAAGTAAGAATTTATTTATGCATGATTAATTTGTATGCCATGCTTTGGATCATGCTTCACATATGTAAGCCTAGCTTCACGTACTCAAACTCAAATTCACGGGCTTTAAATCCTATGTAAGTACATATATGTTTCTATTTCAATTATACTAGTCATTTTATTTTCATACATTTATATCATAAAGGGGGGAAATGTAATCAATAAAAAGTGGTATTTAATTACTAAGAGTGCTACTTGAGACAAATTATTCCTACCTTATCCCTAGACTATCTTAGAGACTATTATCACACTTTTTCAACCTTTGTATAGACCACATGCATACCTAGTTAGCTTAAACATAATCTCAAACCCTCATGTCCTTATCATATCCCTTCATGCCTAGCATCCTACTAGGTAGACATTATCACCACATTAAGGATGTTAGATCCATGTGGTGCTAGTGTCCCCAAAATGGTACTAATGTCCTTTACCCTATCTTTCTAAAATAGATATATTTTAAAATTAAAACCCTCTTATGGTTGGCCTAAGCATATTTTACTATTTACACAAGATATAAAACACTATGAATACATGATTTTTAGACCTCTATACACTAGATGGAAATTAGATGCAAAATACCTATTCAAACATGAAACAAGTTGATAAAAATCAAGGTTATTAATCCCTATTCTACCCTACTTTTGCAGTTACCCTGAGCCCTTATTTTCCATATTTTTAATCTCAAGAACACTCAAATAATTCAATACCACTATCATTTTAGTATCAATTTCACTTGAACTTGTACCAACACTTAGGTTAGGAGAACTACATCAGTCTTGATCCCTCCTTAGAGTATTGGTATGTAGGACTCTCTCTTCATAGTAAGGTGTTGAATATGTCTATCCTATCTTACTAATGAATACACTTTTTATATCATGCATTAATTTCAAGGAGGATTACATTTTACATCATAAATCAATTATTATAGGCACAATATAGAGTTTCAAAATTTATGCATGTAGGAATAGAACTCAAAAATATAGGTGCAGGTGCACCCAAAAGTTTAGAGTGGTCCTACATAGAGAACACTAGCGCTATTTTTAGGACACTAGAGCGACATGGTGCTATTATCTAAGAGGAATTTTAATATATGGATCTAGTTGATGACACTTAGACCTAATTATATCTCAATTGTTATCACTTAGATCTTTTATATCAAGTGTTTTCTAGATAAGTCTTTATTTGCACATATTTATTACTATTTTTATAAAGTCACAACTAATCAAAATATATAACAAATCAGTGGTTATTTTGTTCCTATTATTTCACTAATTTAGACTACTCATCCCTTTAATAAAACTTAGGATTTACATATCTAAATACTAAAATTTTAAAACAAGTAGGCATGAGACATACTAAGAAAATGGGTGAGCACTAAAAATTTGTTGGATGAAAAAGTCATAAACTATTTGTTCATAGTAGACACAAAGATTTTGGTGAATAAGTGAATTAAATAAATCATCACATGAAGGTTACATATACAAGACAATTAAAATGGGCCTACCTTCCCATAAAGTGTTCCCTGTTCCTCATGACCCCTTATAGGTCCATAAATCTACTATGAAGATCTAGTGCTTGTGTGAGAAAGTAGGTAACACTATATAGAATTTTGAGATCTCCTATCATATTCTACTAAAATATCACTCCCTAATGGATTTTGGCTCTTTCATAAGTCAAATTGTGGATTTTAATCTTTGACTATTAATAGGAGATGTGGTAAAATAAAATTCATGTCTTTTAGTGTGATTTAGACTTTTAATTTTGTAGTTTCCTTTTGATCATTGCATTTTGTTTAAATGATTTATATTTTAACTTTTTTATAGACTTTTGAATTTTTTCTCCATATAGATTTATAAGGATGAATCATGAGCAATAAAAGTGACAAAAATAAATAATATTTAGACTTTGGTTAATATTTATAAAGTACCTATAGATTTTTTCAACATCTAAAAAATTAGGCTTGCCCATAAATATGCAATCTCAAGACTAACCATATGCGTACTTAGTATGAGGGGATAAAATAAGGGGAAATTGAAGATTGTAGAGATCTATGTATCAAATGATGTAATGAGAAATGTGCTTGTTAATTGATCATAAGGTAAAAATAGGATAGTTAATGGTGTGGGTTCTGAACCATATCACAAGAATAACTATCTAATTCAAACAATGAATATAACAACATGAAATTAAATAAAAATCATCTTATAATAAGGGAAAACAAGTGAAAATTTATACATTAAATTAATCCATTGAATAATTTTAAGTGAATTAAAATTTGAGACCAAAATGTATTCATAAATCAAGTCTAAATCATATAAAAATGTAATAAATAATGTGATGAAACACCATGATGTGTTCACAAGTACTGATAAATTTCATGATAGACATCATCCATAATATTTGATACATCCTATTGTAATTGTAACATAACTTTAATCAAATTCTCATCAATATTCATAGAGAGCCATGAAAATACCTCTTGATGCATTTTCTCTATGGATAAATTGGGTATGGTAGAAGAAGAATGATTCTCATTAGGTAAATCTTTCAAGAAACACTCAATGTGAGGAATTAACATCATAATTTGACTAATATCATCAAACCTATGAGGAGATGTAGGTTACAAAAGGTTTGAGCCTTTTTCCATGAATGATTTAGAGTATGTGGTTGAGTCATTGAGGGTGTAAGCCATGGAAAATCATTAAAATTATATTATATCATGTGAAATATTTATATGATGAGTGCTACAATGATACCAATGATAATAAACTTACATATATTTAAGGATGTATAATGTAAGTATCTTAGGAGGAGGTAGGATCTTATTGATATACTATGCCTTCTTTGGATGAAGCATATCAATGTACTACCAAAGTTATCAGAAATGATTAGAGGAATGCATGCTAAGAGTAGTTGATTGTGAACTTTTACTATTTGTAGTGGGACTACACCCTAAATTTTTTTATTTTCTATATGAATTGCTAATGTGCATTACAACCCTTAGCCTAACAACTAATAACCCTATGGAACACATAATATATTCATATTCCCATCATGTAGTATTCCATCACCAACATGAGGTGAAGTTACAATAAGATCAGGACTAGGTTTGACCATGGAAAGTGATAATCTCAAAGTAGGGTCAACATAATGTCACTGACATTCTAGAGGAAGTATGAAATAAGGATCACAAAATATAGAAAACAATATGGTCTTGTCATGGCATAGTCATTAAACATACTCTAAACAAGCTCAATAGTGATTGAATGACAAGTAATGTGTGTGTACTCCATCTTAGACATATGGAAATCAAGTCAATAAAAATTAATGTAATGTATACTAGGAGGAAAAGGAAATACATCGATAGAGATAAAAGAGTGTTGTAAAAAAGAATGATATCTAAGTATCTTTGCATATTTATCTTGATTGAATCCAACTAAAAATGGATCATCTAAAGAATATCCATCATCATACTAGGTGTGTGAATATTAGTAGTACATGCATCATTGATTTTATCATTGAAATAATCATGATGAATGGAGTATTTAGTATTTGTGAGAGTGACATGAATTTAATCTAATGCTTTTTTGAGACCAAGGTTGTAAAGGAGGTAATTATGAAATTACGTAAGGAGAGAGATGAAAAAAATTATTTTCAAACTGGTCTCATCAGGTTTGTCATCATCTAAATCTAATAGATTTGGTGGTATATCAACTTTTAATTTAGGGTAGCCATTATAACCTATAACAAAGTTGAAAAAATAATTAAATAATTACAATTCATGAAAAGTATTGTTAGGTAAAGTTTTAAGGGTAGTTATTATAAAAACACCATGTTATTGAAATTGTTCAAAATTCCAAGGATTTGTGTCTCCTTAAATCTTGTAAATAACACTATTATAATAAAATTTAACACATTAACATGTTGACTAAGCAATGAATCTCATCCAGTGTGTCTAAGGTCAACTGAGTAAGATATTGTAAAATTAAATATCATGACTTTGATATGAATCTTGACAACAAGAACTATAATAAGAAGTTAAACATAACCTAACGGAGGAATTTATCATATGTCATATCCTTGACATGTACTTTGATTAGATTTAAGATTAAATTTGGAATATCCAAGTGTTTTAATGAAGTCAAGAGAAGCAATGTAAGTTATTTAACCTTCATCAATCAAAGCATGCTTGACTTGGCTATCTTTGATTTGGACACTAATAAAGAATGGAGGATCATCCAAATGAAGTAATATTTCATCAAGGATCATTGATGTGATAGGAAATTTGAGTGAAAGATAAGTATCTACCATTTCATCAATATGGATAGACATCTCTTTACACTACTAAAGGATTATATCTTTAGACCTAGACAAAGTAGCTTCATTCCATAATAGCAAGGGGTAAGGGATGTTCATTTCAAATAAAATTTGCATTAAATGATTACAATAATGAGTATAATTTATCATAAGTTATATAAAATGAATTTGAGATGGGAGATGTGAAATTTTGGTTATAGGATTATATTCATCATATCATGTGAAAATTTTATCAGATAAAGGTGCATAATGTTGAAATAAATCCTTTGAAGGTGTAGCAGAAGTGTATGTAAATTGATATTAGTAAGGTGTATTAGAATGGAACTTAGTCGATATGAATTCATCAAATATGATTTATTATGTTGAATTAGGTAATGTAATTGAATCAATGGATATTTATTTTGAAGGAGATGAATAAATCCTAATAGTATATGACTTTGGAATTTATGAGTGAGATAATTTGGTTATGGAAGATATGGTTGATAGTTGAGAAATAGAAGTTATGTCCAATGAAAATTAAATTAGTGTCTAATAGTGTTTTTTTATTGGACATGTGAGTTATTATATTATGTTGTTAAATTGGTTGTAATTATGTCTATGTACATTAATTATGTAAGATGAGATGGGTAATAATCTTGAATAGTATAAAAAGTTGGGAAATTATTATAGTTTAAAGGTGGATAAAGATAAATATAAGAGATTATATGACATAATCATGATTTTTTTAACTAAAAGAGGGGTAAAAATTTATTAAGGAATGAAATGAAGCAACAGTTACAACTTTTTATCCTAGTCAACAAGTTGAGCCAGCTCTTGAGATAGCCTCAGAGGGACCATCCGCTAATCAGTAATGCTCCAGAGCGGCCCATTCTCAAAAACCCACTTAGCAAGGCAATCCACCACACCATTCCACTCATAGGGAATGTGTTTGAAAGAGACAAAATCTAAGGAAGTACTTAATTGAAGAATCTATTAAACAAAAACATCCAACTGCCAATCCACCTTGCCAGGATTTCATTTGTTCAATAAGTTCACAACAACTTGTGAATCTGATTCATAGATAATGCTTAGCTAGTTGTGTTGACAGAAACATTTCACTACCTCCAAGATAGCCATGGCTTCCATAAGGTTATTCATATGATGGCCTTTGTAAATCAAAAAGAGAAACTATATACTCCCAGAGCTGTCATGTCCCACTCCCCCAATACCAGCGACCCCTAGATTCCCCCGCGAGGAGCCATCAATATTAACTTTAATGGTTCCATCCCCAGAAGGCATCCATCTTCCCACCCAGTTAATAGGTCACTCTTGCTACCTATTTTTCACCACCGAATGGTTGGACGTGTCAGGCGTACCAGTCATGGTCGGGTTAAGGCAGAGGTGAGTGTAAATGCTAGCAGCTTCGGGGTCGAGGTTAGTATCACTATCGCACTTCACTTGCAACATTTCCTATAATGCATTGATGACTTTTGTCCATAGGTCTCTTATCTCCAGGTGGACACCCCTAAAGATACTCTTATTCCTTTCAAGCCAAATATTCCATAAAATAAATGGACCAGTTATCCAGGCATGTTGAAGAATTGACACTTTGGTAGTTGAGTGACCCAGTCACCCCTAGAAATCTCCCAGAGAAGTAGTGTGCCAGCAAGGCAAACCCCACGCGTTCCACCACCAATGCCAAATTTGTTTGGCATACCAACATTGGAAGAAGAGGTGCATCCCAGTTTCCTTGCTACTGTAACATAGGACACACATAAAGGGCCCCTAAAATCCATGTTTTCTGAGATTGTCCCAAGTGAGACACTTGTTGTTAGTAAGAAACCATAGAAAAAAATTACACTTGGGCCAAGATACCCGGTTCCAAATATTATTGGCCCATAAGAAGTGTCCTCTATCAAAGACTTGTTTTGTTAGAGCCGTGTATCATGAAGAAATAGAGTATTGGCCTGTGGCGTCTCCTCCCCAGGCTAAGACATCCGGTCCTTACACATAGCTGCACCCTCTAGAAGCAAGTATTTAGACAAGCTCCCTTCAGCTTTCCTCTAAGCCTCTCGATGGCTAGTCTGAGGAATTTTTCCATCTATATCTAATAGTAGTACCCAAATTAAAAGCTTCTTTATAATGTGCCACTATTTGCCATCTCACAGTGTGAAAAGAATCACCTAGCAGCTACAGGTGCGGGTGTGAAGATGAAATGGGAGGTGCTCCATCTCATGAGTCACTCTAAAAGAGGCCCTCCAAGCCATTATTGCAGACCCAAAAAGGCTACGCTTCACTAGTTGAGCTCCAAGCCTAAGAGTACTCCAAACCATCGAACCTCTTCCCTCAAGAGGGAGTCTAGGAATATCAGGGGGATCAATACTAGGAAAGTACTTAAAAGCCAAAATTTGGCCCCAAAGGGTAGATTGACTGGAGCACCATCACCAGTAGAGCTTGGCCGCAAGAGCCTGACTAGACAAAATAGCAGAGCATAATCCAAGGCCTCCTTCTTGCTTTGGTTAGCATACAGTCACCCAGTTCATAAGGCTCCAATTTTTATTCTGCAAGTTGCCACTCCATAGAAATTGTCAAAAAAGAGCATCAAATTCCTTTAAAAAGTATAGTGGGGTAGCCTAAATCATACTGTGGTATATAAGGAGCACCTAAATTACTGATTATAGAAGGATCACTCTACCAACAGTGGATATCCACTTATGAGTCCAATGATTTACTTTTTGCCTTTAACTTGTCAAGAATTTTCTGCCAAAAGAGTCTAGGCTACCTTCCCACTATAATGGGAATCCCCAAATAAGTCATCAGGAGGGTTTGAATCTAAAATCTCAAAATAGCAGCAACCCTATGCTGAATAGGCTCAGGAGTGTTGAAGAAGAAAATAGAGGACTTATGATCATTAATTTTTTGCCCTGATGCCACCAGATAAGTATCAAGGGTGAGATGGAAAGCTTCCAATTCCCGTATCTGGGCTTGCCCTACCAGGATTGTGTCATCCACAAACTGGAGATGAGTTAAGGTGGTTAGCTCATTCCCCCACCTCCAACCATGCACTACATTCTGGGAAGCACAAAATTTGAAGAGTCTTCCAAGTCCCTCAGCTAGAATAATGAAAAGGTACAGAGAGAGCGGATCTCCCTGGTGAAGACCTCTAGAAGCCCCAAAAAGCTCATAAGGTTCCCCATTAATAAGGACCAAGAAGGAGGGTGTAGTAACATAGCTTAACACCCAGGGAATCCACTTCTGATTGAAGCCAAATGCCAAAAGCACTTTTTGCAAAAATCTCCAGCTAACTCTATCATAAGCTTTGGCTAAATCGAGCTTAATAAACATAGCTCACTCTTGTGAATTACTCATAGAGTGAATAGCTTTCGAGGCAATAACCACTCTGTCTAAAATTTGTTTACCTACCACAAATCCTCCTTATTCCTCTAAGATGACTCTAGGGAGGTAAACTTTGAGCCATTATGCAATGAGCTTTTTAATAATTTTATAGACTACATTACAAAGTGCAATGGGCTTGAAAGAATCCAACTAATTAGCCTGCTCCTACTTTGGAATTAGGATGAGAAATGTGGCATTCAAAGCTCTGACCATTTCTTTGTTGGAGTATGATTCTTGCACTACATCCATTAAGTCCTACTTGATAATATCCCAAAAATCCTAAAAGAATTTGGCTGGGAAATCATCAAGCCCTGGGGCTTTGCCTCTACTCATATTAAAGACTGCCTCCTCAGCTTTAGCTGAGCCAATTGGCTGCATGAGAAACTCATTCATTTTTGGAGTCATCACCGAGGGAATGCAAGACAAAACTATGTTTTTAGCTACCTCATCAATTGGGGGTTCACCCAAAAATAGCACTGAATAGAATTTGACTGCTTCTCTAGTTATAGCTTGGGAGAAGGTTAGCTATATCCCATCCTGAGCAACAAGAGAAGAAATGAAGTTCTTGTTTCACCGCACTGGGATAGTGTTATGGAGAAAAGTTGTGTTCTTATCCCCTGCCTGAAGCCAATCAATTTGTGCCTTCTATTTCCAAAATATCTCTTCACAGAGTTCCCATTCCGCTAAGGTAATTGCAGCTCTAGTTTCCTCTAAGTGAAGCACTTGAGATAAACTAGAATCTCTTATTTGTCTAGTCACTCCATCTAACCTATCTTGAGCCTTCTTCTTCATATGATGTAAGTTGCCAAAATAGTTTCTATTCCATTGCTACAATTTTCTTTTAACATACTAAAGTTTTTAAAGGAAAGAATACATAACAGTCCCATAAGCAAGTCCCCCCTATCTCCACCACTGACCAATGAAGTCATGGAGAGATGAATCTCGAAGCCACATCAGCTAAAACTTAAAAGGAGGCTTTTTGGGTCCATTAATATGACTAGTAGAGAGCTTAATGGGCCAATGGTCAGAGCCTCTCCAGTAAAGAATTTTGGAATTAAGAGAGATAGCATTAGATTGCCAAAAACAAGAAACAAGAAACCTATCAAGGTGTTTAGAGATTGCAGCATTACATGTTCTTCTGTTGCTCCATGTGAATAGCCCATTTAAGGGCCTAACATCAGAAAGATGCAGTAGTACAATATTGTGGTGAAGGCACTCGAAAGAGGGGCCTAGCCATGTTAAGCCACCTCTTTTCTCTTCCAAACTCAGCACCGCATTGAAGTCTCTAGCCACGATCCAAGGCAGGTAAAGATGACAATTTATGACATAGCTAATATGCTCCCACATCTGGGTTTGCCTAGTGAGGTCAGTAGGCACATAAATTGTGGTAACCAAGATTAGCTCACTAGTCTCAAGAGAAGAGGAAACCATGGAAAGAGCTGATAAGCAAGAAACCCAGTGGAGTGGCATAACTTTCCTAGGATTCCAACACATGGCAAGACCCCCAGAATTTCCCATAGCACCCACACACTGGCATTGGCCATAAAACTAGATGTTTGGCATATAAATAAACATCGAATCAACTGAAAGTTTTGTCTCTTGGATATACAAGATATCTGGAGAATGATCAATCACCAATCTTTGCATAGCTTTTTGTCTGGGACTACTATGCAAGCCCCTTACATTCCATGATAGGAAAATCATTGTATAGTGGGGGAAATGCTCATCTAGGGTCTTGACAACCCCTACCTCTACCAATAAATCTCCTATAAGTTTGATTCTATCTTGGTCCTTCTTGTGTCTAGCTTTGGATGGAGTAGTAGAGGACACTTTCTTGAATGGTCTCTGCATTAGGCCCAGCACCGAAGAAGTTCCTTTTTCTATCCTGCCAGGCTTGACTTCCTTAACCAAGTCAGCCCAATGAACTTCCTTATCTTGTAGGTATTTTTGAGTTACAAGTGTTGCCTCCTCTGGGTCTAGAGAATTCTCTAAGATCAATTGTACTACCATATCCTATACCTCATTGAAAGATGAACTCTTCTTATCTGAATCTAAAGCTACCTCCTGGTCTCCTATCAGAATGCCATCCTCAATGGCCATACTATCTAGAACCTCAAAATGGTTGAACCCCAGGTCTACTTATTTATCAGCATTCTTAAACTTCTGAGCATGGCCTTTCACTTGGTGTCAGACTGGGATAAAGCCCTCCATTCCCAAGCTATTATGATCAGCTGACCCTTGCGCCAAGCCTACATTATTTGCTTGATTTTTCCCTTTTGCCCCACTATCAGGCTGGGTTTTTGCATTGTCAGAATTGTTTGGTTAACCATTCCCCTTGCCATCATCTACTGTTTTTGAAACAACAAATTTAGGAACTATCCCATTACCTTTGGAAGCCTGGGGGCATTGACGGTGCAGGTGCCTATATACATGACAAATTTGACAATGGAAGGGGATTGATTCGTAGTCTATTTATTGAATCCAAGATGAAGAGCCCATACAAATCTCCATGGAGTCTGGCAGAGGGTTATTTAAATCAATGTTGACACAGATGCGTGCATAAGATATAATCTTTTTGTCTAGAGATTAGTGTGCAATAGCGGTTGGTGTTCCCAGCATGGTAGCTATCTACCATAGGATATCCTCCCGCTAGAATTCTAGAGGTAATCACGGCAAGATAACCCACACAGGCACATAGGCTAGGAGCTCCTCCACTAAATTAAACTCGGCATGCCAGGGTTTGAGAAAATGACCCACGCGCTCATAGAAGTATGGACCACCTTCAAAGATTCAATTTCTATCTAAAATAGAGGAAAAATTCACCAAAAAATAGCTATTTTTAGCCAACATTATGTCAAAATCCCCTTCTATTTGCCAAGAGCACCAAATCCAAGCTTCCAAGGCTATCAGGGGGATTTGAATGCCCAGGAACTTGCATATCAAAGTATGAGAAGCTAAATACTCCATGTCCTCCTTTACTACCTCTGGAGGTATTTCTAAGATAGGGCATTCTTGGCTCCGTAAAAGGCAGCCTTTAATCTTGCTAAGCTTCACCTGCTCACTGCTATACACTGCTTCTTGTCCAAAAGAGCTCACCCCAGGCAAAGATCTGTCCTCCCTGGGGCCTATCGACGGGCCACCCTTCCAAGCTCCTCCACTTGCAGCCATTCCTCCTTACTTGCCACTTATGTCTCAAGGTGAAACATTTGTTAATACCTATTATGTTGGGGTATTTGACAACATGACATAATCATGATTAACTTTAACATTGAGATCTAATTTTTTTTGACATTATTGGTAGTAGGAGTTTGGGTCATACTAGCTTGATGATTATAAAGGCAATCTTTGTAAATGTGTAGGTGAGCATTAGCTTGATTAAGGGCTTTATGTTTAGTTTTGGTCTGATGAGCCTTAGTTGTGGCCTCATAAGCATTTTCAAATTTATATATACATGTTTCATGATTGAAATCAGGTTCAAGAATATATTCTATAACAAAGGTTCTTAGTTGGTGACGAGTTACATGAGAATGGTTTCAACTTGCATGATATCAAGAGAATGTGTGTGGACTATACCAATGTTTGGTAGGGTGAGTAGGATAAATATATTATGGGGAAGGCCTAGAAAGACACTTTAAAATCTCTACTAAGTAAAGTGTGTTATGCATGTCTATTATTTAATTGAGAAAATGTAGAACTAGAATGTGGATTATTAGAAAATGATGGAGAAATAATATGATCTATAGAACCACTGGGAGTAATATCTTGAATGTTGTTTATGTAATCATAAGTATACATGACACCATCATTAGTTTCATTTCTTTTTTATCTTTCATAAGCATTTGAGTTCATATGCTTAGCAAAGTAACAAAGGATCAAATTATCATATAAGAAAATATTCATGTTTAGCTTGGTCAAGGGATTATTTTAAATATTTTATGGAGAGAGAGCTCACATGATATTATAATTTAGGGGGAAGAGAATTAATAAACAACTACAAAATTTTATCATATGACATGTTATGTTTAGCTTTATTAGACAATGATTTCCATTATTTAATGAATACTTTGGTTTTTTCAAATTCTACTTAAATAAAATTGATAAAATGAGCTAGGTTATTTTCAAGAAGATCATTAGTTTTGAATTATTGAACCATTGCATTGACTAAGCCTTCCAAGGTAGAGATATAATGGGTTATGATTTTATTATAATAGTATAAAGCATCACTTCACTTTTTTTTTCTTATGATCTTAGTGGTGGAAAAGGTGTTAATTTTAACCCAATATTTATATATGTTTCTAAAAGATTTAAAATGCAAAGCCATATCAGTGGATCAATTATAATTTATATTGGGAAATATGCCACCTATGTCAATATTTGTAACTTGAGGAATCGTGGATTCATTTTGTAAATTTATAATAGCCTTAGTAGAAAATCATGGTTGGGGTATATGATTGACTTGTGCATATCCAAGGGGGTGGGGGAATTAGGATTTTTTAACCCCCATTGAGTAAATTGAGGATGATTTTTGAAATACATTGATTGGTTTTGTGTTTTCATCATTTGATTGGCACTATTAGTTTGAGAATTATCCTTTTGATATAAGGTTTGTAAGAAAAGTTGATTAGTTTTAATATAATTTTGACTAGTGGAAGCAACATGGGATGCATTATTTTTATGAGAAGTATTGATAGTTTGAGATGCACTAGTAGTTATATTAATTTGAGAATTAATATGGGCATTTTTAGTAGACCCACTAAAGGTCATACCTTCCATGTTTGTGTAAAGGTATGGCATGGAAGATGAATGCATGAAAGAAGAGTACATGCTAGCATATGAAGGCATGAGAGAGGAGAAAGGTGTGATAGAATTCATAGGGTGACTTTCCCCAAATACTTCATAAAAAATAGGTGAATCTAAAGGGGGATCCCCAATGTGAGATCCCATAATGAGTTTATTAATGGATGTAGGATCCTTACCCTGATGTTGAGGGTTTGCATTGATGAAAATGAACATTTTAGCAATGTATTCAAGATCACTTTCAACCTATACTATAGGTATGAATAAATGATTAAAGGAATAATAAAGATGAGGAGTCCCATAGTTTACGCTTCTAGTTGTAACATGGATGTTGCAAAGGTCAAGATTATTTATCACATGATAAGGTAGATTCTTCTTAGATGTTTTATGAGGATTAGTAAAACTATTAGAGTTAACCTAACTATGATATGTAGCATCATCAAACAATTGTTTCATGATGAATATGCTAATAAAATAAACTTATTAGGACACCTAATAGAAAGGTAAATTTTAATACACTAAAAATCAACTAGGTTAAGTTGGTCAATCTATTTGGATAGACATGATAAAATATTAGTTTGGAAACCTACTAGATCAATTTGGTCTTAATTAGGAAAATAGGATAAAATATCAGATGAAGAACCTAATGGATCAATCTGGTCAATCTAATTTAACATACATGATAAAATATCATTCTGAGAACCTATTTGATCAATCTAGTTGATCTAGTTGGGCAAATAGGATGAAATAATATTCTACAAACTTAATAGATCAAGCTGGTTGATTTAATTGGGTAGACATAATGAAAACATAGTATAGAAACCTATTGAATCAATTCTTTTGATCTAGTTGGCCAAAAATAATGAAAGAACATTATATAAACTTACTAGATCAAGTCAATTAATATAATTTAGTAGACAAGATGAAAGAATGGTCTAGAAACCTATTAGATCCAGTCAGTCAATCTAGTTTGGGAGACATGATGAAATAATAGTATGGAAACCTAATTGATCAAGTTGGATTATCTAGTTTAAAAGATAGAATGAAATAACATTATCGAAACCTACTAGATCAAGTTGGTCAATATAGTTTGGTAGATAGGATGAAATAATAGTATGGAAGCCTATTGGATTGAGTTGGTCGATTTAGTTTGGTAGATATGATAGTATGGAAACCTACTATATTTGATATAGTCTAGAAGATAAGATGAAATAATAATATAGTAAATCAAGTTTGTTGATTTAGTTATATAGGTAGGAAAAAAATTCAAACTATCTAAAACTAGATGATTTAGTTGAAAATAAAATTAAATCAAACACAAAATATAATATTAAATCATGATGGTTGACATAATATATTCACACTCATGCAATTAGAGTAAGTTGGTTGATATAGTTAAAACACACAACAAAAAACTTGTACCAATGCTAATTGATATAATCTATAATACAATAGAGAATGGAAAGTAATAAGGAAAAATATAATTTTGTAACTACTAATACTAAAAAATTAGCTAAAAATGAGAACAAGAAGTTATAATAAAAGGTTATGTTTGACAATGTAGGCTTCCAAATATATTGGGTTGTTTGTTAGATAGTGATAGCCCAATATTTCTTAGTGATAACTATGAAGGAAGTGTCATTCCCATATCCCACTAAACTTAGTTTCATGAGTATGTTGGAAGTAGCTTAATGGTACTGACCAATAATTGATGCACCATACAATCAAATGGATGGTTGGATTCCTATGTTTTAATACAAATGGGAATCCAAGGCATTTCCAAAATATAATGAGGTACATGAAAAATAAAGATGATGTTTAGATATATACTATGGCTATGAGTGTTGGGGCAAGCCACCCATGTCATGATATCTATAAATGATAAACAAAGACCATTAATATAATATCATGAAGCCCTTCTTGATAGTATCTAAGTAGTTTTAAAACTACCAATACATAATTTCTAGGGAAATTCCAAACAAGATTAAAATAAATGTGACAAATTAATTTTTCAAAACCCAAGTTATAATTTTTGAAAGCAAATAAAAAAATAGCCAACTCTTTATTTCAAAATTATAATCATTGTAATTTTTATGAAAATATAGGTTAATTTCCCTTGTTTATTCTAAAAAGATAAACATACCAAAAAATATCAAGTAGGTTGATCTAGTTGAGCAAATAATATAGAAAAAGATCAAATAAATTAATATAGTTTGTTAGATAATCAGATCCAAACAAACTATATCAAGGAGGTTGATTTAGTTTGGGGGCAAAAAACATAGACATAGAACTAGATAGATCTAATCAATTTATTATAATGTGTGTGTATAGTTTGAAAGAACTAACAATTGAGGAAAATAGTAAATAAAATTTTAAACTAAAAATAAGAATTATAAATTGGTTAAAATTGATAAGATGGAAATGTTAAGCTGTTAATAATGAACCTAGAAGATATAACATAATAAACCATGTTGATTTAGTTATGTTTCTATTTAGTTTTTTTATTGGGTCATCCAAGCATGATTTTAATCTTGTAATGTTAGAAATTTGAACACATATTTCATAAATAAAATCAACCAGATCAATCTAGTTTGATAAAACTAAAAATATAAATAATCTAAACTAAATAAAATCAAATAGATTAATTTATTTGACTATAAGTAAAATGAAAAAAGTAGGAAAAATTTCTAGATTGATTAGTTTGATTTAGTTACTGGAAATTAAAATTTGAAAATAAAACAATCAAGTATATCACTTTTATTAGATATAAAATAAAATGCAAAAGACTAGTTAAATGACTAGATTTACCAATTCAATCTAGCTGGCCAAAACTATAACCTATAAAGAGAATATAAAACTAGGTCAATTTGACCTAGTTGAATGAAAAAATTGAACCTAAAGATAGATAAACAAACTATACCAACCAACTCGATCTAGTTAGATAAAAACCCTAGACCTATAGACAAAGGAAAATACTAGATTAACTAGCTCAATCTATTTAAGTGAGGAAAAAACCTATATTAATAAAATGAAACTTGATTGACTAAATCAATGTAGTTGACTATGATTTAAAAATCAATAATGCAAGGGTTAGATTCACATTGGGTTCATCAAAATGTATGGAATGAATTAGGATAGATATGCAACTTGTCTTACTTAGTGAATTCCATGTTTGGAGAAGATAATATTACCAACAACTCATTCCATAGATATTTATTTAAATACATGGCCAATTTATATCTACTAAACCTACCTAAGGAATATCTTATCACACATTACCACTAGAGAGGGTTATAGAGCCTCTAGTCAAGTAGTAATACATAATAACCCTAGCTAAGACTATAATACATAGAATATATATAACTTAGTGCTCACTAAATATTGCGTCATAATGGGGTATAGTTAAAAAAAAAAACATAACATGAAAAGGAAAACTCTACTCAAGTCAATGTATAGGTAATTCTAATCAAGGAGTAAAACATTTAACCTATTACTCTATGAAATATCTATCTACCAAATGGTGATTTTAAAGAGGTTGTTATGGATTTATAAGGATCACACTAATGAAATCAAATCTAGGCTAAAAGACTACTATTTTACATTTAATACTTTCCCACAAGATAAGCTTCTTTACTTCTAAGACAAAACCCTAAGCAATAGCTCCTCAAGTGTATAATTAGTAGAATTATGAGCTATAACAATGTGAAAATTAGTGTTCCTATCCATTGGATTGAAGTGAATGTGGTATTTATAGCCAAAGATTGACCCTAAACCCTCCTAAAGTTTTAGCCAACATGATCAACCAACTCAATTTTATTAAGTGAGAAAAGTATTTGTTAGGTCTTAAACTAAGTTAGTAGGGCCAACTTAGTTTCTTAACATGCATTAAATGATTTCTAAAAATATCAACTTAGTCAACTTAGTAATAAAATGAGAAAAAGGGTGTTTGCCTAGTGAGGTGATATTTTGAAAGGGTAATTACTTAGGGAAGTGGATAAGTGAGATTTAATTCCTTATAGATTTGGATAAAAGTGATTTATAGTGGGTTTAGGTGATGGTATATGGACCAACAATATTTTGAAGCACCAAATGTTTTTGCACCCATTTCTTGGTGCACACTTTAAGGTGTGCACTCAAAGAGATCAAAAATTGATAGTTTATACAAGAGATAAAATGTCAATAGATTAGACAGTTTAAAAATGTTATGTATACATAGATTACATGGAACTTTCATGTAGAAAAACATTTATAGAGGTGTTTTTTCTAATTTTAGACTGATGGGATCTTACATTGTCTTATCAGAGCCCAACATAAATACTCGATCCTAATGTGATCATACATTTTGAGTTGAATTAAACTGATATTCCTAGGTAGTTTTTTTAATATGATAGTAATGAGAGGTAGTGAGAAAAAAAATGATTAGTTTTAGATCATTCTCAATCAGAATGTAACCTTTGTATTAAATACCATATATAGGTTAGTAGACCTTAAAATAGTTATTAAAACCTAGATCAATAAGATAAATAATAAATAAACCAAGATGAGACAAAGTGGATGAGAAGGCTTTTATCTTGTTGGACTCCAATTCTCAACATAGGTGTAAATTATTATACTCACTTCTTAGGATCCTATTTTGGAATCTAAATTTGAAAAAACAACCAAATTTACAACCTTAGTTTCAAAAAAAGAGATTATTGGAAAATGGATCAACCCATAATAATAGACTTTGTATATTAAAGAGAAATATTAAGATGAACAAAACAATTTGAAAAAAAAGGAAATCAATGAAAAATTATTTCAATTAGGAGAATCTCCCATAGCCTAAAAATGGACCTAAGAGTAGAAATAATGAAACACAAAAAAGATAACATTGTAGGAGTGATGATTACATCTAACATGGAAAAAATAGTAGGTGGTTTAGAGAATAAATTCCAAAGCATGACATAAGAATGAAATGTAGATAATGAGGAATAGAATAAAATTCATATTTAAATTTATTTATTATGTAATGTACATTATTCATCATCTATTTTTGTGGTGTATCTTTGATGTGTCTCTCTATTGAACTTGTATGTTTTTTAATGTCTGTAAATATTTTAGTCTATTTTACTAGCCACTAAGGTGGGTCTTTTGTATGATTAGGGTCCCTCTGAAACCTACTTTTACCTATAATAAAAACATTGTAAAAATTATAAATGGTTAAAATGAAAGATTTAGTTTGAGATATTCTAGTGGTTGGATAAGAATGTAATTTTCACTAAACATTGATGATGTTGGAAACGGAAAAAACTTTAACATATTGATTTTTCACTTTTTATTTTATAATGTATTCAATAATAGGTTATAAATACTTATTTATTAAAGAAAAATTATCTTCTAAAGTATTATCTTACCAATTTTAAGTCTAAGTTAAAAAATATACATTGAATAAAAATAACCAAGCTATTCAAACAAATTCAAACTTTAGACACAAGATAATTTGTTTAATGCATTTATTTTTTCAAGCGCATCCTCATTATTTTGGATATTTGATTTTTAATGATTTTTTTTTTTGGAATGGGTTTTCTTAACTATAAGTCATTTGGAAATTACCACCATGAAGTTGATTAGTATTGGTGTTATATATTTTGATTAATTAAAAAACACCCTAGTTTAGATAAACACTTTTGGATAACATACATACTTTTGGTGTTGGAATTTTAACCTATAATATTCATTTAGAGGGTAAAACTCAAAGTGTCTTGTGAAAACATTTTGGATTTTTAACCTTGATTATTTAAACATGTTTGGGGGGATGTTTACTTTTATACACATTTATGGAGGATTGAAACATATTGGAGTTTAATAATTCTATGAAAAAAAATAATTATAAATAAATGAGTAGTAATGAATCAACCCTTATTGTGAAAATTAGGGTTTGGTTCATATAAGAAATTGGTTGAGTGGATTTATCCTCTTGTCAACTTAATAAAATGATTTTTGACATTCAAAGGTTTAGATTAACTATAATATGCTTTGGTTAAAAAACCTAAGATTCGTTTTGGAATTTATAAACACATATTGATGGTTCACCCTTAGATCATATAATTATTATTTAGATTTAAATTACTTAGATGTATTCTTAATAAGTATGTAAACATAATTAAAATGTGTAAGGTATGAGTAACCTTTTTATCTTGATAAAACACTGTTAGATATAAATATTCTTGTTAAAATAAGTATTTTGGTTAAATCATTTTATTGATATACATAAGGGATCTAAGACACATTTTTAAGAAATATAATTATTTCACTTGGGATGAGACCAAGAAGTTTGTTGGTTAGAAAAGTGAAAAATGATTTCTCAAAATCCATGTCTACCTCAACACAAAAATAAATGGGTAATTAAAATATATGGAAAATCATCTATATCATGGATATATTAGTTTATGTCATAGTGGTGATTGAGGTAGTTGGATAATTAGTGGTATATGAGCCATGTAAGATCATTATTTTTAAGATAAACCACACTCCACATTTTTAATAATTTCAAAAATTGAAATATAATATAAGAATTTAGGCTTGTAATTTTAAGAAAGTGATTAAGTTCAAGGTTGAACACTTGATCATGAATTATTATTAAATGAAATTAAAAATAGAGATACATTTTTTTATATTCCTTAGTCGAATAAGACATAATGGATATGATACCACTAAGAACTCTAGTATTCAAGTATTTTTGAGTCGGCAAAAAGATAAGGTTAAAACTATATGAGAAATTAGTAATCAATTTCAAAGTCATAAGGGTTATCATGTCAAAGGACATATACTCCTTGTAATTTAAGGATATGTATAGTTAATAAACCTTAATGATGTGAAAAATCATAATATTTGAGGAGGAACATAGTATTCCTTACTGAAGTTACTTAGGAGTGCTAAATTTACTAATCAATATCAATTGATTGTGCCTTGATTTTAGATTTAGGAACGATGTTAAAAGTTTTGGATATGTTAACATGATAAAAAGAGAGAATGTACATAGATAAAGATATGAAAATAATTTTAATATTTGTTTTAAATAAATGATTATTATACATCTAATTGGTAGAAACTATGGTAGGGATTTTTTTCAATTAAAGAAAATCTAAAAACATGATTAGGACACATAGATGCATATATATTATTTATGATGAATTTTTATATACCTTTTTGGGATGACAATAGCGAAGTAGCCTATATGTCATTATAATAATTTATGAATGATATATTTATCATGTAAATTATTAAAACATTATATGTAAGGATCTTGGAAATCAATAGGATTGATGTTAAATTAGTTGGATGATACTAAATTATTCTTCATAGGGTGTGATAGCTTTGTTATCATTAATTTCATGCATAAAATGTAAATCTTGTTTCAAGGATTAAAAAACTCATTATTTTAGATCTTGATACAAGAGTGGATAAGGTAGTTTAGGAAGGGGTACGAAAATGTATTAGGAAACATGATATAATAAATTTTAGAATGCTTATAAAATACTATGAGGGGAATATTCCCATAGGATTTTATATAGCTAGATTAATCTATATTCATGGTTTTAAGTGAAAGTGGAGTGTGATGTTTATGTTGATGGTACCCCATCCTCACACACAAACATGTTTTCATTTCTTAAAAATTTCATAGGACAAAGGATTATATTGATAATATAAAATAATCATTTTCTTTTTGAGAAGGAGAGACGTATGGTTATTGGGTTGAAAAATAAAGTTTTTTAGCTTTTAGATACAAATATAAGCTTCATTACCATATGTTACCTTTGATAAAAAGTTTATTGGTATGGGTGGACACAATTTTTAGAAAGTGTTATTCAATTTTTTTGGTTAAATAAATAGTGGACATTGGAAAACATTCAAGCCTAGGATCCATTGTTTTTGAAATAACCCATGTGGGTTAGTAAAACTCACAAACTAACTTTAAACCATAGGTAAATATTAAATTTTAAGGTATAATGGGACCAACAATTTAAAGAGAGTGATAATTGGGATAATTATGATAATTATTTCAAGAGTTTTACACTTTTATCTGATTATTTACATTTTAGTAGTCATCAGGTTGGTCTATCTTCTAGGGGTGGATGTTACACCCCATTTTATAGTTAGACTATTTTAATTTATTATTGTTAAAAATGGAGTCAATTCCATGTGGATTTAATTATGTTTATTTCACTATGTGGATCTATATTATTTTTTTATTGAATACTTAGGGATTAAAAATCATTAGATAACTACTTAGTTTCCTTAAATAAATGTAATTTGGGATATATATATTGTCATGGATATTTTATGTGTTTAAGCATTATTGATATTATATATTGTGTCTAGATATGTTAACCCATTAACTACTCATTTGTTTATGTTATTTAAATTCATGTTAGATTTTTACATAGATTATAGGGAAAGCATCATTAGAGAGGAGGAAAGATGCACACAATATAGGTATGTGTTGAGGTCAACATACCCCCATTTTTATAAATGAGGACCCTTGTTCATTTTTTTTGTAAATTATGTTACAATTTGGACATTCAACTTGATTATAAACCAATATTGAATATCTTGTGTTGATCTAGTTTATATGGGTCTATTATCACACAATAGTCATTTGAATTTATCTAATATTTCTAATGTTTGATTCTTATATTTCCTTGTAGGTTTAATGGGGCCTCATTTGTGTGAACACTACTCAAGGTTTTATACCTTAATGTTAATTTGATCCCTTTTTAATAATCCTTGATCTCTAATTGGTTAATTGGATCTATGTTATAAAACCCTTAGTCTAATTAGTTAGCTTAAGTTCCTTTCAAAATCACATAGGGTCATTTTATTTGAATTTGCATGGGAATAACTATTATATGTTAAACTTGGCTTAAGACTTTATCCTAATATTTTTATCATGTTTATTAACATGAATAAAACCTTAGGTTAAAATTATAGCCTAATTTATATATTTTTTAGGACCTTATTAAGTCTATTTATGTTTGTATAAATAGAGCAAACCAAGAAAATTCAAGTGTCAAGCTTGTAGGGAGTCAATAAGTCAAGCATCAAGATCTGTAGTGTAAGTTAAATTAATCATAGATGACTTGATGGTGCATGATATAAGTCAAAAATTCAAGGACCTTATGAGGGGGAATGATATTGATAAGTGTTAATAACTAAATAAAGTGACCAAAGAATGAATGATCTACACTAAAGCATACATCTATTAGATCAATGATGCGTATTTGATATTACCAAAGTAGATCAATGGTGGAAGATGAAGGTAGAATTTTTAGAGAGTGCATATAGCTACCAAGTGGCACACCCATATTTAATCATGCATAAATAGATCAATGGTGTAGATCAGGTCAAGAAGTCAAGAGCCCAGATTAAGAGAGAAGCTACCACATGGCACAAAGGCATTCAAATAATGGAGAATAATTATAAAATACTCATAGATCCCATAGAGTTAAAAAGTGGCATGATATTATAGGTCATAATATATATATAATGGATCAATATGAAAGATAATTTAAAGAGGACTCCAAAGTAGATCAATAGTGTGAAATTTATTTACCCTGAGAGAGCATGAGGTAAAGACATGTGTCCAAAAGCAATAAAAGTCACATTTTGAGATCAAATGGACATCTCAACATGGGCATTTACACATAGACATGACACATTATATTTCAAGGTCCTATTGACCTACAATTTCTTTAATTATAATTGTCCCAAACCAATGAAGATCAAAAATATGAACAAATGTGTCTTAGAGTTGATCTAGTCAGCGAATGAGAGGCTAAAAGTGCAAAAGAGTCTCAAAGTCAATTGAGTTGACATAGTATTTTATTTTAAATCAAAACACCATTCAAATAATTTCAAGGGGATATTCTATTCTATAAAATCAAGATCAACATGGAACATATATAGCTTTTGGTTAGTCATATTAGAAAAGGGTCATCGATATTAGGGCATTCTAAAGGGAAAAATATCCATAACACTTATTAAATTGTCATTTGACTTAATTGACAACCATACCTCATTAAGATTTCTATAATAAGGAGTTATGGTCTTTGTAAAAGGGGGGATATTGGAGCCAAAAATTACTTTGTAAACTTGGAGCAAGTAGTTAAGCAAGGAATTTTGCAAATTTTGTCCAATATTTATCTATGTTTTTGTTATCATGGTTTCTTCCTCAATTATCTAGTTTGATATTTAGATTTAAATTGTTTTTATTCATCCTAAATATATACATATTAATATAGATTTGTCAATTTGTGCTTATGCTAGGTTGATTGAAATATCCTAGGTTCATTTCATTCTCTTTTGCTTTTCTTGAAGATGTGTCAAAGCTAATTTTGTGGAAGTAAACCTTTAAAGTGAATGTGATTTCTTATTTGCATTACCTTTCCTTAGACATTTTCCTAATATATAGTAGGATATATGCCTATGTAATTTCATTTTATATATTGTTTTAGTGCATGTCTTGATGAAATTTAAGCTCTACCATATTGTCTAGATTGAAGATAAAAAATACGTTCTTTCTGTCCTACCCTCCCTTTTGTTCCTTTTTGATCAGATCATTGTAGTTTAGATTTTCATTATAAATATTCATGATAGATTAGGGTTATAATATAGGGTTTGGGTATCATTCATTGGATTTAGTTTATATTAATTTCATCTTCACAAAGTTTTAAGACCATGATTGCTCCTAACAACAATTTACATGTTCATTTTGTGAGATAGTCATTTAGCTTGGCCATTACTCCTCCACAAATCTTAGGAAGATCACAACCAACAACTAATGTAATGGGTTATTTGAATCCAAAAATGAGAAGTATTTATTTGACATTATATGAACATGCTAATACATTTATGTGCATTAACAAGGTAAAATTAAGACTAAAAGTAGGGCATTTAGCTAAAGTTTTATGAATTTGAAGTATCTTTTCTAAGTATAGGTGATTTTTGTTTAAGATTAGTTGATTATTTGCATATTTGTGTTATTCTTAGCTCAATTTTGTAAATATCATTGATATTCATGGTTTTAGACAAGTCTTTAGGCTTATTTAGCTAAAGATTACTATTCTTTGAAAATTTATGTGAAAATTTTACAAAGGTTAATTAAGCTTCATTAAGGATCCTTGTGTCTTTCTAAATATTTTGTTTCTATGTTATATTATGAATATATTTGGATTTGTAATGATCACAAGTAAGATCTTCATTAAGGTATGGTGTGGCTAGATAGATATTCTATCAATGTGCCTAGTCAGGTACATGATTTACCTTGAAATCCTAAAAGGTATTTGCCTTATTTTAGTCCTTCTTTTAGTGACTACTGAAGAACAAATCAAGTTCTTTAAATCTGCCTTATGATTGTTAAATGTTGTTCATGAATATGTTGCCTATAGATTATTTCCTTTTAATCTTAAAGATGAGGCATATGACTAGTTTCTTAACCTTTCTAAATATTTCATTATCATATGGAATGATTTCAATAATTATTTAGTTGATCAATTTGGAAAGACCATTAATCCATATGTCCTTTATCAATAATTCATTACTATGAAGAAGGATTCAAATGAAACCATTAGAGCTTTCAATGCTATATTTTAAAATATGTTGAATAGAACTATAGCTCCTTATAGACCTATTGAGGCTTTAGCTTTAGAAATTTATAAAGATGCTTTAGATCCATTAACTTCTATGTTTTTGAAAAGATTTGTTAGAGTCATTAATACATTAACTTTAGCCTATGTTGAATATATGATTATTAATGACCAAATGCAACCCCAAGGTCAAATGGCATATGCCATTCCAAATATCAATCTTAATTTTACCATTTTAATGTCATTTTTGAAGTTAATCAGATCATGCTTACTTTAAATTAAACCCTAGTTTTAAACCAATTACCTTTGAGCCATGCTCATCCTGATCAAAACATAGGATTCCTAAATAACATTGTAAGTGGATTTCATCCACAAGATCAAAGATTTATGGTACCAATAGCTGGTGGTGGAAAATCAAGTTCACAATTCAAAGGCATCTTAAAATGAAAATGACTCCATTTTTAAAATGGTCTAATAACTAAGCATTTATTTTATTAAGACACAAAATCAATAAGGTAATAATGGGAAAATTTCTCATATAAATTATTCTATTCAAGGGTTCAACAAACCAACATCTAGGTTTCAAAATAATAGTGACAACTATAATAATGAGCCATCTAAAATTATGAACATGCCTAACATAAACACTTGTGATGTCCCTTTGGATAATTATTATAGGGTTCATAATGATGTTGCATGGTCATCTAGTTCTTCTAAGACATCTACATATTTTGAAATAGATCTTATGGTAGAGACCTATGATTTGCCATTTAAAGATGAAGATAAATTTAAAGATCCTATATAGGAGGAATTTATTATACCAATCATGGAATAAGATCATATCCTTTCTGAATCAATAGGAGAAGTTGAATATAAGATGAATGGATTTCCTAAAGATGTCATTGAAACGCTTGTAGGAAAAGAAGATGAAGATGAAGAAAATACAAGAGATCAAGAAATTTCATATGATTCCATAAAAAGGTTAGAAATATGTGATTAACATGTTTCAAATGGTAATATTCCAAATGAATATCATGTCCTTTATATTGATCATGATGAATAATCCTTTTAGGATGACTTGGAAAGTTTTTATATAAGGATTGATAGTCAATTCCAACTTCATGTGGAGATTGAGGAATGCATTATAGAAAGAATTTTTGAAACTATTATTTAATAAGTTAATGATATTCTAGAGATCCCAAAACAAGATGAGTTGGGTCCTAATGAAGAAATCAATCCAGTATACCAACTAAGTTCACAATACAACCATGGAAGGAGAATGAGACAAGACTGATTAGTCTTTGAATGAAGTAGAACTATATTTTCTAATGCAAGAAATAATAATTTAGGAAGAAGATGATTGTATCTTAGATCAATATCTTCAATCCATACACTTAACAATGGAGGTGGGAAGCTAAGCTACATCATATAGAAAACACAAGCATATAAGTGCTCTTATCCAAAATAAGGGACAATTGAATGGAAGCAGTCATGTTTGAAGATTTTGTAGTAGACTAAGTAAATTTTGATTTCATCCTAGAGGTCAGTTATTTTTGAATGTAGTGTAGGTATTTAGATTATTTTCTTACCTATTTATTTCCTTCCTATCCCTTGTTTGTGAATAGTTTTTGTAAATATTTATTATCTTAATGTTTATTTGTTTGGTGTGTTTGCTTTTTCCTTTGTTTTATTCCCTATTTTTAATAAGTCTTTTTGAAGATAGTTTTTAGGCTCCAAATTCACTTAAATACTCAAAGAGAATCTCAAATCAAGAATGTATGTATGACTTTTAAACATTGTTTGATCATGGAGTCTATAAATTTGAACTTGATGTTATGATTTGGAGAAATTGGTAAATATTGATACCTGGGTTAATGGTTCCTTAAAATATTAAACCTTGTTTTGATATAAATTTTATTTTAATAAGGATTGCACATGTTGGATGAAAGTTTGAATTATTAAAACATAGTCATGTTTGCACTTAATAAATATTATTGCCTAGGATAAAGTTTGCAACCAAGGATGATTATATGAAGATCAAATACTTAACCAAATCCCAAAACCTAGCTAACCTAGTCCCCAACCTTTGCTTTAAAGTTAAAATGACTTTAAAAATATAAAAAATGAGAACCTAATCAAAAAATTTAAGAGCTTTCTAAGTAAAGGTGATTTTAGTAAACTCCATCAGGGCTACAGATGCTTGGCTGACAGTGTAACAAGGCCTTAAGTTGATCTAAAGGCATCTCTATGAAGTATATGGACACCTAGTTGATAGCATAGAAATTCCTAAGCCTTTCCTAAGGTAAAGCATGATCCTCAATGCACATATAAATATGATATAAGTTAGTGTTAATGATTGAATTCATGAAATCTAGAAGTTATTCCCTAAATCCCATGGAAAATAAAAATTGGAATCAAAGCACACACACACAACATGATTGGGTTTTGATGTTTGAATCTAATTCTGCATGTGTGAGTCCTATTTGAATTTTGGCTTGATCTTAACTATGGTATATGATCATGTGGAATAAGTAGCCTAGTTATTAGTCTAAAACATATTATTTAAATTCTAACATATTGCTACGTTTTCCCCCAGAAGTCACCATTTTTTGAGTCCAACATACCCCCATTTTTGAAAATAAGGACCCTTTTTCAAATTTTTTTCAAATTATGTAATGAATTAAATATTCAAATTGATCAGGAACTAGTATTGAATATCTTATGTTGATCTAGTTTACATGGATTTGTTAGCACATAATATTCATTTGTATTTATTTAATATTTATAATGTTTTATTCTTATATTTCCATATTTTAGGTTTAATGGGGTCTTATTTATGTGAAAATTTCTTACCGTTTTATACCTTAATATTAATTTGATCCCTTTTGACAATCCTTAGTTTTTGATTAGTTAATTGGTCCATGTTAAATAAGTTTTAAAAAACCCTTAGTATAATTAGTTAGCCTAAGTTCCATTCAAATTCATGTGGGGTTATTTTATTTAAATTTACATGAGAATAACTATTATATGTTAAACTTATATTAAGACTTTATCTTAAGGTTTCTATCATGTTTCTTAACATGAAAAAAACCTTAGGCTAAAATTATATCCTAAGTTATATATTTCTTGGGACCTTATTAATTCTAATTTATGTTTGTATAAATGGAATGAAACTAGAAGAGATAAGTGCCAATCTCATGGGGAGTCAATAAGTTAAGCATCAAATCTACAGTGCATGTTAAAGTGAACATAGATGATCTAATGGTGTTTGATCTAATTAAAAAAATCAAGGACCCTACAAGGGATCATGATATCAATAAGTGTCAAGATATTGGGAAAGAAAGAAAGAAATTAGTGATCCATGCTCAAGAATACATCTAATAGATCAATGATGTGTATTAAATATTACCAAAATAGATCAATGGTGTAAGATGAAGGTAGAATTTTTAGAGAGCCATAGAGTTTCCAATTGGCACACCTAAATTTAACCATGAACAAACAAATCAATGGTGTAAAGCAAGTCAAGAAGTTAAGATCCCATATTAAGTAATAAGTTTCCATGTTGCACAAAGGCATTCAAATGATGGAGAATGCTTAAAAAATACTTAGAGAGCCGACAGAGTTGACAAGTGGCATGATATCAGAGGTCTTAATAGAGATCTAATGGTTGATGATGAAAGGTAATATAAAGAAGACTCCAAAGTAGATTAATGGTGTGAACTTGATCTATCTTGAGAGAGAACAAGATAAGGACATCTCTAAAGATAAAAATGATCATGTTTTGAGATCAAATGAATAGTTTAGCATGGCCATTGCCACATAGACATGACACATTAGATTTCAAGGTCTTATGGACCTAAAAGTGCTTGAAGTATAATTGTCTTAGACTAGTGAATATCATAAATATGAAAAAATGTGTTTTCAACTTAATCTGGTCAGTGAATGAGAAGATAAGAGTGTAAAAGAGTCTTAAAGTCAATTGAGTTGATATATTATTTTCCTTTAAATCAAAAGACCCTAAAAATCATTTCAAGGGAATTATTTATTCTATAAAATTAAGATCAACATGGAACATATATAGATTTTGATTAGTCATATTGGAAAAGGGTCATCCATATTAGGGTATTCTAATGGAATAACAGTCCATAACACTTATTCAATTGTCATTTGACTTTACTAACAACCATACCTCATTTAGCCTTATATAAGAAGGAGGTATGGTATTTGTAAAAGGGGTTAGAGTTATTAAAGCCAAAAATTACTTTGTAAACTTATAGCAAGCAATACAAGTAAGGAATTCTATAATGTTTATCCAATATTTATCTATGTGTTTGTTATCATGGGTGTTTCCTTAGTTAGCTAGTTTGATATTTAGATCTAAATTGTTTTTATGGATCTTAGATGTGCACATTTAATATAGAGTTGTCAATTTGTGCCTATTTTAGGTTGATTGAAATATCTTAGGTTCATTTTATTCTCATTTGCTTTCCTTAAAGATGTGTTGAAGCTATTTTCCTATGGAAGTAAACATGATTTATTATTTGCATTACCTTTCGATATACATTTGCCTGATATATAGTAGGATATATGCCAATGAAATTTCTTATTATATATTGGTGTAGTGCATGTCTTGATGAAATTTAATCTCTATCATAATGTTTGGATTGAAGATTAAAAACAACTTCTTTCTAACCTACCCTCCCTTTTGCTCCCTTTTTATCAGATCATTGTCGTTTAGATTTTAAGTGTAAATATGCATGCTATATTAGGGTTAAAATTTAGGGTTTGGACATCATTCATTGGATTTATTTAAGATTACTTTCATCTTCATAAATTTTTAGTTACATAGTTTCTCCCAATAACCATTTACATATTCATTTTATGAAAGTCATTTATCTTGGCTACTACTCCACCAACCAATATGAGAGAGAAAGAGAGGAGTTATGTATTTCATATCTTGTAGTCACTTTTATTTATCACTTAAACTTTTTTTAACATCATAGGTATGGTATAGTTCTTGTTTTTGGTTGAAAAATTTTCCTTGCATTTTAGTTGTGCCACCTTTATCTCTTGAAATAATTATTGCTAAGCTTGTGTGACATATTATATGATTTGAGATTATTGATAGGTGCCTAAAATATAAAATATTTATTATATCACTTTTATAAATTTATTATTAATAATAGTGATTATTATTTCACCTACTTTGGATTAAAAACCTAGACCTAATATGGATAAATTTTTTCTTTATTATGTTAATATTATAAAAATTAAAATGGATATTTTTAATATAAATCATTATAAAATATAATTCATAAGTGATTAAAATTGATGACTTATTATCTTAGCCTCCACATAGGCCATGAGTTAAAAAATTAACCTTCACATCATAAATATTAATTATCAACATATTACTATATTAATAATTTATCAAACTACTTCCCAAGTAGTGTGGAACATTGTACCTATGAGCAATAGGAACAATTGAACTCACACTTTGACTTTTATTAATGGAATTAAAATATATATGTTTGATAATTTTAAGTAAAACTAGTATATTAATACAAAACATATGAGATATGATATTGGCTTATAAATATTATAGAAGACTCAATGAACAAAAAAGATGAGTTAATAATTATTGTTTTTGATGGACTATATAAATCCATAGCGGTCTTTATTTTTGAGACCAATTCTTAGAGATTAAAAGTCTATGATGATATGTTAATAATATTTCAATATGAATATAATTATTAATATGATGATATGATAATAAAAACTACCTTTTATATATAATCTAATAGTTTTATGAATAGTTCATAGGAATAAAATTTCACCACTATTAATCTTCATCATCTCAACACTAGTAGGAGGTCTCAGGTATTATATAAAAATTAATAATGAAACATTAAAAAATGAGTTATTAAGTTTAATAGCACCATATGTAAAGTAATTTTTAAGTATGAATTTTTTTTGTGTGTTATTACATCCATATAATATAATCTCCTTGAAAAAGGAGAAAAGGAGAACAAAATTTCACCTAAGTATTACGGTCCCTATCAAGTCTTACATAAGATTGGTAATGTATCCAAATCAAGTCTATGTATAGTACTTAAGATTTATTAATCCTCTTGTGCCACATTCTCACTATTGAAATTCATACAATCTATAATCATGCATATTTTCAACATCATTATACATAAATAGATGATTTCCTCAGGTTCCAAAATAATTATCACCTCCTCATCAAGCTATGGTAATTATGTCTAACAAAAAAAAAATTGTCTAATGACCTTAATAAAACATGTAAAATAAACTATTAGATGTACTTTTTATAAATGAGATAAATCTAGTTTATGTGCTACACTACCAATATTTTATAAGACTTGATATGACCCATAATACTTAGGTGAAATCTTTTTATCCTTTTTTATTTTTTATAAATAAATTTTATTATATGGATTTAATAACATAAAAATAAATATCCTACTTTAAAATATCTTTCCATATGGTGTTATTCAACTTAATACCTCATTTTGTTGTGCTATTATCAATTTCCCTCTAATACTAGAGACCTCCTATCAGTGTTGAATGTGGTATTAAATTACCTAAACCATTGGATGAAATATAAAATTTAGGTTATGGATGATGGTTATAATCATAAAATTCAAAAAATGGAGACATTTTGGATGATTTGTGGAAGTTAGTGTTATACCACCATTCTATTAGTGGTAACCATTTAACCCATGTCTCTTATTTATCATAAGAAAAATATTAGAGATAAAATACTAAACACTAATTAAACACCTTAGTTTATCCATAATATTTGGGATGATATGATGAAATAAAATCCAATTGAGTACCTAATAAATAAAATAAATAATTCTAAAAATTATTGGTAGATATAGGATGATGCTCACTTACTATGATCTGTGGCGTCCCATGTAGCTTCTTAATTGTATCCATAAAATCTGATGCTATTATAATTGATATAAAATTATATGATAAGGACAAAAAAATTCATATTTTATGACTCTATATATGAAAACCATGATGAATTTTTTTCCTTCAGATTTGGAACTTTGTGATCAAATCCATGGGCACTTTTTCCTCCCTCTAGCAAGGATAAACAATGGTTGTAAAAAACCTAGGGTCTTAATGGCTTCACCCTTATTATATTGACACACAATACATTATATACATACATACATATATATATATATATATATATATATATATATATAATGTATTGTGTGTCAATATAATAAGGGTGAAGCCATTAAGACCCTAGGTTTTTTAAAACCATTGTTTATCCTTGCTAGAGGGAGGAAAAAGTGCCCATGGATATATATATATATATATATATATATATATATATATATATATATATATATACACACACACATAATTACCATTTTATCCATTTAAAAATTAATTCTTCCTTAACTATACAACAAGATTTCAAGTAACTTGAGTACCCACTAACTGTGGAAGCATGTAGATTCATAAGAACATTTTGATTGAGGATTGAGTTATTTCACACATATAACCAATCCATGTAGCATATATCCTACCATTTACATATAATTTTTTCCAAAATTCTAAATTTAGGTTGGATATTTTAAATGAGAGTCTATGTATCTATGTAATTTTCACATTCTAATTTTCCCTCTACTTGATCTACGTATAATATGAATATGTCTCAAAATAGTGCTTTTATGGACTCATCCTTCCTAGATAGTGTATTAGACACAAAATTATCATTTAATTTATTTTATATGTTCTAAAATTCATATCCAAATAACTTTGTTACCAACTTCTTTTTTCTTCTAAAAAAACATCTCTTCTGAAAAGAATTTAAGACTATCATGATTTATTTTCACGCTAAAGGTTTTTACAGCAAATAAGGTCTCCATTATTTGAGTTAATGAATGGTTTTTAAGAAAATTTCACCCTTTATTTTATGAATCTAAATATTTATATATCATCCTTATTTCATGAATAGTGCCCCCATGCCATAGCCTGAAGAATCACACTCAACAATGAAAGTTATGGAAAATATGGGGTAAATAGAACTAGAGTAGTGCACATGGCCTCTTTAAGATTATAAAATAAATTTATGGATACCTAATTCCAATGGATGGATTTGTTAATTAATATGTTTTTATTTTATTCAACTATATTCTCATATTGTTTTACAAATTAGCGATAGTAACCTATGAACCCTAAGAAGTCTTATAAGTTCTTGAGGGTTTTAGGCACTTTTAATTTTAACATGGCATTTATTTTATGAGGGATGATATTTACACATTCATGGTAAAAAATGGGACTCAATTGATGTTGTGCCAAAATATCTAAAATATGATTCACAGGGTGTAAATCTCATCTATGTTTTTTTTGTAAGATGCCATAAAAAAACTAGGACAAATTTATGTATAAATGGTTGAAATAAAAATTTCCTCAAAATTTGAAATGTATAAATTTAATTTTTTATGCCATAAAACATCACCAAAATTTCATAACACCCCTTATGAGTTCTTAAAGTTGTCATTTATATAACCTTAGATTTGATTATGATTTTATGATAAACTTAATTAGGATCATGTTTTGTAAATTAAACAATAACATTTATCTCGTTTATAAAAACATTAATTAAAGGAATTGTAAAATTACACACCGTCACCACTAATGAGAAATGCACACTTTGGATATGCTAGATAATTATTTATTTGAGAATTTATTGTACCTTCTTAATCTCACTCTTTTGTATATATGGATACCTATAGGGTTAGATTTTGGTTTGCATATATTTAGTAATCATTAAATTACATGATCATTATCTCTTTCGAGTGGTAATAATTTTTAAATATATAAAGAATATAGAGTTTCATTCATTTTTTTCTTCTAGATATGGTGTAGGGAATTTTATTAGTAGTGATTATAATGGAAATAAATTATACCATAAACCCATTTTCTCCCTTTTTAATAATTTTTTGCATCTTATGGGAGATAAAAGTTAGTGGGGACATTTTGCATATGAAGTAAATCATTTGTCTCCAAACACAATGTATATGTGTTAAAATTCCCTTCTTTATGAAAGAAAACATATGAACAAATATTGGGAATTATACTCAATTATTCTCAAGGAAGTAAATCATTTGTCTCCAAACACAATGTATATGTGAAAATGGAGAACATATATAAATATATAATAGTATCCCATGGTGATTTTAATAATATGACCTTTCCATTTTCAATATAAAAATAATATTACCTTTCCATGTGTAATTAATTGTACAAATATCTACAATCATGACCTAAATTTCTATAAATAGATACCTAAAATAGTAAATCATGCAACCAATGTGTTATTGATGATTTTTTGGGTACTTTTTGAGTCAATAAATACTATCACATTCTATTTTTTAGGAATCCCATTACTTTGAGAGTTTATGGGGTGATAATCACTAAATTTACATGGAAATAAATAGTTAGTTGGGTATCCTCTATCTCCTCATGTGGCTCATATACACCCTATAATTATACTTCTTTATCTTCTTCATCTTCATTGGTACCTACAATGTAAAATAACTTATTTACATCACATTTATGCCCACAAGTATGTTTTATATCATAGTTAAAACATAACCCTTTTTACATTTTTTCCTCGATAGTTTGAGGATTCATTTTATTAGGTCAAGGGAATTATGGTTCTAGAGTGATCCAATCTTCGATGATTGTGAAGTCCTACCTTCTTTTAGTAATTTATTTTTCCTCCACATTGTAATCCATTATATTATAATCAAATATAGTAAGTGTATTAAATATTTTTATCCTATGTTGGGCATGATACTTGAGTCCCCCAAGGAATAGTTCAATTAAGTTAGCATTTTTGATTGTCTACACATGCAAGGATAAAATTTTGGAATTTTTAAATATAATCTCAAACTGGTCTTATTTGATGTAATTTTTATAATTAGATAAAATAATTCTTCATTACATAATTGAGATAGTGTGTCTACAATTTTTTAGTTAAAAAATGAATAGGTGACACTGAGTTTATTTTTATTTTGATCAGAAAATCATTAATACCAAAATTAGATAAAATTCTAAATATAAGGATGCAATTTCAACCTTATGTCCACATGGGATGTAATGTACATCAAAACCGTTATCTATTAGATTGATCTTGGTAACTTCACATTTTAAATTGAACTTATGCTACCCTCTTTAGATAGGATATTCCAAGTACCCTAATTGAAACCAAATTATGGTAGGTGCTACATTGTATTTATATTTTAAGATGGATTAAAAAATGACCCACACTAGGTGGGTCTTACATTGGTAAACTAAGGTTGGTCTTAATTAAATTCATTATGTACATCTCTTTTATTATCATTAATTTTTTTATATTTTAATGATGCAATATATTTGGATCAATCTATGATCTATCTCAAAAAAACTTATAACAAAATATCCACAAATTTTGGACCATCTCTTCTTTCTTAGGTATTTTACCATTGAATTGAAACCCTTGCTTCAACAACTAGTGTGAAAATAAAACATGCAAAAATATTAGGATTTAGGGATAAAAATAGGTTTAATAGATAATTATACCATTATGATTATCTTTATTATATAACTCAAATGATAAGTATATTGTGTGAGAATACCAAAAAAATTAAAAACTTTTAAAATTTAAAAAAGGGTGACATAAATATACATTATTGTGATATCCTCACCAAGATAATTCTAATGAATATTATATTTATATTTAAAAAAATTTAATTTGTTTGTTAAAAACCTAATACAATATTTCACCAATTAAAATTTTAAATTCCTTACAGATCAAAAGTTATGTATTTTTGATCCTTGACAAAACCAATCAACCACTAA
>JARHVA010001877.1:0-227500 GCA_037957365.1 Torreya grandis
ACATTTAGCATGCCTTGTCTTCTCTTTAATGTAATTGGATTTTACATATAGTCTCAGTATGCTTAGGATTAAGGATCAAAATTACACTCAGGCGCATCACCATAGTTAGATTTCATTTCTTGCATTTGCATTTTTTGTTTAAATTTCCTATCCTTTTTCCCCCCACACTTGATATAAAGAAGAGACTAGCTTCTCTAAAATCTAGAGGTTGTTTCAAGATGCAAGTCCCACATGTTGAAACTTTCCATTGTTGTTGATTAGAATCAAGCACAATTTTAAACATCAACAATTTTTGGCAGACTCAGTGGGGACTAGTCTTGAAGTTTCTTTCAAGACCGTATGAACCAGAGAGCTACAAGGAGTTAGAGCTGTGGACCAGTCACCAGATCAGAATCTGCTACAAATTTAGGTATTCTTTTGCCACCATTGGTAACAAGTTCAAGGAGAAGAGGCTAACCAGTTTGTACCCAATACTAAATACGGGAGCCCCCCTGCCCCCAAGAAATTATGCAAGCTGGAACACTGGTAGTTCCCTTGATCCTCCCAACACCACCAGTTGTTTGGGATCCTATCCCAATGAATGCCCTAAAAGCTCTGCCCAATTTCAATGGGCAAGACTCTAAAACACCTACTAAACATCTTCAAGATGTATTAGATGTCTGTGCTATACATGTTGTCACATAGCAAAATATGTCCATAAGATTATTAGTAGCTTGTTTCAAAGGGAAGGCTTTAGAATGGTATCGGTCTTTGACCCCAAAATACCATATCTACATGGGATCAAATCAGAGATCTATTCTTTGAAAGATTTGTAGAGAAGGGTGATAAGTCTTCCTTGTTACAACAATTAATCACCATTTAGAGGGGACCACAGGAAGACATGACTGACTTCAATACCAGATTTTAAAAAACTTGGGACAGAATCCCTGCTACAACTAGACCACTACCAGGTATGGCCATAGTGTTTTATCTCAAGGATTTAAATTTAGATATATTTGTTATGATTTAGTCACTTGGAGGACACACTTTGCCATAGGCTTATGAATATGCGGTCAGAGCTGAGAATCATTTAATAGATGCTGGAATGTTACCTCTAAGGCCTCTTATGCCCATGTTCCCAGAAATTTCCTTGCCATTACCTCAAGAATATCCTAAATTTGTAAGTCCACCTGTGTCTATGTACACTTACCCTCAACCATTTGCGAAGGAAATCATCCCTGCTCAGTCATCTGAGATGGATGATATCAAAAATATCCTAAGGATGTTTTCCAATGAGCTGATCAATATAAAGAGACAAAAAATACTTTCCCTAAGCCTTCTTATCAAGGCTATCAAGGAAATAGGTTTTTGTCCCAACCAAACCAATATCAAGGTCCCCTGAAACAAACTAACCATCAGCTAACAAATTAATTAGTTGTAGTTCCCACACCCTCACAGACCATTCCTCCCAACTCAAATAGGGAGATGGTTCCAGGGCAGAATAATTATGTGAATGATACTAATGCTTGGTGTTTCCCTTGCAATAATGATTATACGCCTAGGGATTGTCTTAGGGGTAATCTACAACAAAGGGTGGCAGAGCAGAGAAGAATGGATGGTCAGTTTTCCAGTACCAGTGACAATCAAGCCTACTAGTCTCTTAGTATGCAAAATTCAGTCCTAGTGGCTCAGATGTAAGGAATATCCTTGCAACAAGAGGAAGAAATAGCCTCAGAACATGCTTTGTTCTCATGGGTTGAAGATGAAGAATCAATTTTCTTGAACGAAGCATCTACCTCCCAAAGACCAGTGGTGCTATCAGATTATTACACCAGATCAAAGAAGAGAATGGTGGAATAACTCACAATTGTCAATGGTCAAGTCATGAATAATCCTCCATCTCAAGGGCAAAGAAACACTGCTGTTAGATAAGAAGTTCCTCAGCTGGTGCAAGATCAAGGGATTCCTGCCTAAATTCAAGAAAAAATGAGATATCCTTATGTCCAAAAAACTTAGTCCTTGGGACCGATCAATGTAGTGGATCAATTAAAGAAAACTCCAGCCTAAGTATCAATATGGGATATATTGGCTATTCCTGAATAGAAGACACTACTACAAGAAGCTCTGCAAGGCCAAGCAGTGCCCAAAGGTACTATTACCAAAGAAGGACCTAATGGAAAGGAAAAGCTCAAAGATAAAGTTCCTCATTAGACAACAGCCTTTGTGAATGATGCAACACAAGTAAGTAAATCCAAACCAGAGCCTTTCTATTTGACTCTGATAGTTGGAAAGAAACTCTTGCATAATGCATTGATAGATTCAGGAGCTAGTAGAACACTGATGCCCAAGCAAATAACTGATGCTTTGAAAATAAAATATGAACCCCTTACAAAAGGAGTTATGCAGCTAGATGGCAAAATAGTACAAACCATGGGGAGAATTAAATAACTCCCATTATAGCTATATACTTGTCCCAATATAATTGTCAACCAAGATATAGTTGTCATAGATATACCTCCTATTTTTGGTTTATGTTTATCCAAAGACTTTACTGCAAAAATATGAGGATATATGTCTCTTGACTGGTCTCACCTCATCCTGAGAACCAGATACGGTTCAAAGATGAAAATTCTATTTGAACCACTGTCAAAAAACCATATCACCAATGAACCAACAACAAGATTAGAGGCAAATCATGCTATGTTAAATAAGGAAGAAAGGATTTTTGTTGAAGAACTAGGTGACTGGACTGAGCATGATCAAGAAGAAGAAAACAACTAGTTGTTGGCTATGATGCATAGCGAGCCATACGGGAACTATGACTCTACTAGTCTGGGCACATATGTCATTTTTGATGAGGACCGTACAGTCCCAAATGTTATAAGGGCAGAGGCACCCACTACTTAAGATTTAGAGATCTGGACCTTGAATTTTGATGGGGCTAGAAGTAAACATGGTGCTGGAGTAGGAATTTGTCTTACTGCTCCAAATGGTGATAAAATTTTAAGGGCTATCTGATTCCAATTTGCTTGCACTAATAATGATGTTGAGTATGAATCTTTGGTACATGGGCTCTTGTTAGCCAAGAAAAAGGGAATAAAGAATCTAAAAGTGAAAGGAGATTCAGAATTAGTATTAAAACAAACTAGGGAAAAGGCAGCAGCCAAAAATGTGAGAATGAGATCCTACAAACATAGGATTTGGGATTTGATAGAAGATTTTGAAGCTTTCAATATTTAGATAGTCCCTAGAAGTCAAAACTCTAAAGCTGATAGGATGGCCCACATTGGCTCACAGTTTAACCCAAAAACTAGCCTATTAATTAACAATGAGTTAGTAAAAGTTATAGTGAGGCCAACCATTCCAGACAATGATGAGAATTGGCAAGTATTTGAAAATGATTCTCTGGTACTCTCATTCTTACAACAATCATATGAGTTTGCTGATCAGTTACAAACCAAGATCGAGGAAGCATATGGGGATCAAATTATACAATTGAAGACTAATAAACTCCCTAAGGGCTTGATCACCTTAGAAAACTTGTTTGATCCAGAGGATGTAAGCCTGGAAAAGAAAAGGTTCCAGGTAGACAAAGCAGACTATTCTAAAATAGATGTGAGTGATAGGGAAAGGCTAAAAGTTAGAAATTTGGCAACTCAAGAAGAGAAAGAAAGGCTAATTGAATTGCGTTAGAGATTTAACAGAGTCATAGCTTGGAGCTATGAAGACCTTCATGGATACAATAGAGACATTATTCATCACACAATAGAACTGACTGAAGGGTCTAAGCTCGTCAAACAGAAATAGAGGCTAGTAAATCCAAGGATTGAGCCTCTAATGGTAGACGAGTTGTAGAAACTTTTTGATTCCAAAATAATATTTCCAATCAAGCACTCAACCTGGGTATCAAATCTAGTACCAGTTAGGAAAAAGAATGGAGATGTTAGAATGTGTGTAGATTTCAGAGATCTGAATAGAGCATCTCTGAAAGACCACTATCCCTTGCCCTCCATGGAACAAATTTTACAAACTGTGGCTGGATTAGAGAGGTTTTCTTTACTAGATGGTTTCTCTGGATATAATCATATTTGGTTGGCTGATGAAGATCATTACAAAACTACTTTTACTACTAAATGGGGAACATTTTCATATGCTAAGATGCCATTTGGTTTGTCAAATGCAGGGGCCACCTTTCAAAGAGCTATGGATGTAGCTTTTGGGGAACTTATAAATAGGATCATCCTGGTCTATCTAGATGACCTCACTATTTTTTCAAAAAATGATGATGATCATTTGGAATCTGTCTTCAAGAAATGTCAGGATTTTGGGATATCACTAAATCCCAAGAAATGCATCTTTATTGTACCTCAGGGAAAATTATTGGGACATATAGTATCTAAAGAAGGAGTTTCCATAGATCCTGAGAGAATTTTAGCTATAATGAACCTACCTCTTCTAGGGAATAAAAAGGCAGTTCAGTCCTTTCAGGGAAGATTAATTTTGTCAACAGGTTCATATCTGATTTTGTAGGCTTAGTAAAACTAGTGACACTCTTGTTAAAGAAAGACCTAATTATTAAATGGACTACAGAAGGAAGGTAAGCCTTTGAAGAGGTCAAGAAGGCTATCTCAATAGCCCCAATGCTTAAAAACCCAAATTTTTCCAAACCTTTTGTAATGTATGTCTATGGAGGAGAGTTAAGTATTGTTGCTATCTTGACACAAAAAGATGATAGGCTGGAGGGAGAACACCCAATAGCCTTTTTCTCAAGAAATCTCAAGGATTATGAAACTAGGTATAACTTTGTAGAGAGACAAGCGTATACCATGGTATAAACCCTCAAGAGATTTAGGCATATGGTATCAGGGAGCAAAATCCTTATACTTGTAGCTCACCCAAGTGTCAGAGAATACATCATGGAGGGAGAAATCAATAAAAAAAGAGCCAACTAGATCACTAAGATCTTTGAATATGATGTAGAGGTTAGACCCACCAAGTTAGTCAGAGGTAGGGGTTTGTGACAATATATGACCCAAGAGCTTGAAAAGATGTTACCTGAGGAGGCAAATTTAGAAAGAGAGACAGAGACAATGTTAAAGATACAAGAGGTTGATCAAGAATCCTGGGTCACAAGTAGGATTCATTTTATGAAAAATGGGATTTATCTGAGAGAACTCCCTCAAAATAAGAGGAGATATTATAGGATGTAGGGATTTCATTTTGTTTTAATTGAACAAGTCCTTTTCAAAAGAAATTCTGATGGAAAATTGTTAAGATGTGTAGAACAGCTTGAGGCTAAGAGAATACTACACAAAATGCATCATGGAATATCAGGGGGGCATTTTTCTGTAAGGACCATAGCCATAAAGATAAGTGAGGCAGGATATTTCTGGCCTACTTTATTTGTAGATTGTTATCAACTGGTTAAAAAATGTCAATCTTGCCAATATTATATGAAGATGAGGAGGAATGCAGCCATGCCCCTTATTCCTATAATTGTGGATGAACCTTTTGCTCAATGGGGTCTTGACTTCATTGGAATGATAAATCCAGTGTCTAGTATGGGTCACAAATGGATATTAACTGCCACAGACTATTTCACCAGATGGACTGAGGTAGTCCCACTTAAGGAAGCAATAGAGAATGTGATCCTAGATTTTCTAGGGAGTATCACTACTCACTTTGGGGCTCCTCACACCATAATTTTAGATAATGCTAAAGCATTCTTGGGGTCTAAAGTATTTGAATTTGCCTTGAAACATGGAATATATCTGAAAACTTCATCTAAATATTACCCTCAAGGTAATGGTCTGATAGAATCAACCAATAAGAACTTGATAAGACTCATCAAAAGAGTAGGGGCTGATCATCACAAAGAGTGGCGTAAAGTGCTTAATCTAGCACTATGGGCTGATAGAATCATGCCTAAGTAGGTGATCAAAATATCCCCATATGAATTGGTATATGGAAAGTATACTATAATTCCCTTAAGCTTGGAAATCCCTACCCTCCAGCTGATCAAACAAATTGAAATTGAAGAAAATGGCCCCATGCAGGTCAGACTTGCAGAACTTTTAGAAGTTCAGGAAAAGAGGGTTACATCACATGATTCATTGATTAAGCATCAGGGAATGGTTAGGAATTGTTTTGATAAAATGACTTTGAATCCTCATTTTGAAGTAGGCTTAATTGTTTTGAAATGGGATTCGAGAGCCACCAAGCTGGGTTAGCATACTAAATTTGAAGCATTTTTGACTGGCCTGTATAAAATTCACACATGTAAGCAGAAGAATTCATTTGAGATAGAATCGATGGAAGGATAACCTAAGGAGATTCTCGCAAATGGAATCTATTTGAATATTTTCAATTAGCTTGGGTTTTTAATGTATTATAGTTAGATAGGTTTCCCCTTAGCGTATTGTTTTTCCAGTTGTTGTTTTCCCATTTTTTGTTTAAATAAGTGTTTTTAAACATAGAATCAGTGGCTCAGAAAGTTTTTAAATAATAAAATATCTTTAGATTATCAAAGCATTAAATGTTTCCCAATCTTTAAGAAATCTCTGAGGTACCTTGTGTGGGCACTTGCATAACGTGTCTACCCCACTGTCTCAGGAGGATTGAGTAGGATTCGCTAACGGTTGTCCGAATTTAATGTCTTTTGAGACTTGATAGGTCCATAAATACCATTAGCAAGAGTTAAAGTTTACAAACTCTCAAACATTCTTGCATTTTGTGAGAAAATATTCTGTTACTTGCAAAATTTTTAGTGCCTAGTATAGTTGCTTCAGCGAGAGTGTTTTGATTGTGAAGGGTTCATACCAGTCATCACAAAAAAGATAGACATGGAAAGAGCATCATATTCATGACAAGAAGCTGGGATTTATGAATCCCTTGATAGGTTTCTAGCCAGTAAGTCATATGCTTTAGTTGTCATGCCATCATTGAAAGCCTATCCAAGGACCAAAATTCCAGAGGTTGGTCAGGCCAGTGACTCAGCAAAAGTAAAGGATTATGTGGATGGAATCATGTACCCAATCTTGCAAAGGGATAGTAACAAAAACCTCAGGGAAGGGGCACATCAAAGGTGCCTTCAAAGAGCCAGAGTAGGGCAATATGAGACATTTGCCATAAGGATATGGACCTCACAACTGGCACAGTTCCTTGTCTTGGCTATGCATTCATGCCTTGACTTGGTTGAATTATGTGTAGACTAGCTCCATGCACCCTCATGCACCATTCAACAGGGTCCTTTCATGGTGCAAATCACACCGTAGACCATCAGAGACATGTTAGCCCTACACCATGATAGTAAAACAATGTTTCCCACTATTGCTAAGATGCAAAGGATGTGGGCTAATGTCAACACTCAGTTAAGGTTCTTAAGAACCAAATTGCAAATGGGTGACGACAACACTACTGTGCCCACACTCCCTGCAACAAGGGGCCAATTCACACAAGCCATCCAAGACACACTGTCCATGATGGCTGTCATCTTTGGCATGAAAGTTGATATGGTAGTTTATGCAGAGCAAATGGGCATCCTCTTCAGGTTGAAGACCATCTACAAGACCCAGGATTATCGACTTGACTTTTTAGAGCTGATTGCTTTTACAATGGTGGAATAACTTGCCTAGTTTAGATCAAAAGGAGTGTTCAGGTACTCTTCTTATTTGTTTCACCTCATGCTATACCAGAATGCTAACCTCTTCACCCAACATATGCATCTGAACATGTATGACCCTAGTTTTGATCCCCAAAGGATCATTCCTGTGTCTGCATGGACACATGTTTTGTCAAGGACCAGTGACCCATATGATTTTTGGGAACTATTTGTTACCCCTACTCTTTGCCACCTTAACCACAAACCAATCATGGGTAGATTCTTTCCCAGTGTTTCAAACCTCCTAGCTAGTTTCCCGATTCTGTGTGACTTCTACTTTGAATCCCACCATATGATTATAAGAGTTCATGGGTTTTGTGGGGAACCAATGTTGCTACCAAAGATTCTAATTCTTAGGTTAGCATTTTTAGAAGTCACCAGGCAAGTGTCAGTAGTAGACAATGATTATGGTTCTAGGAAATGGAAGAGGAAGATGTTTGACCTCTCGTGGATGGCAGGTAACATAGTTTTAGAATCTAGGGATGCTATAATTTTGCTGCTTCAAAAGCTAGCTTTCCTAGGGTTCTTGTTAGTTGAAGATAAATGGGTATATGACCCGACTGGTTACATAACTTCGTGGATAAGGACTAACAAGGTTGTGACGAGGATTGCACATGAGGGACATCCTTTTTGGGAGACCATGAGAAATCTTGTCGAGGATGCTCCTAATGTTTATGTTGAATTGTCAGATTTCCCCCTCTACAAAATAGACCATGGGAAACTTTCTATGTTAAGCAGAGGGATTATGATCCCAAATTCAGAATGAATTCTAGCTTGAGGAGAGCATTGAATAATAAGGATTGGGATGTGGAGAAGATATAAGCTTATTGGAAATATAGGTAGGAAATTTCTCAAACCACCCATTTTTTTGGGAATGTGGACACAAACGAGAGGTGGGAAGAACTATGGGATGAGTGCCATCTCTCCCCTGCATCTAGCCTAGAGATGACTGATTTTCCAACACAAGGTATAGAGCAGGAAGCTAGGCCAAGCCAAGAGCTGTAAGCCTCTGAATAAACTGTAGTTACAACAATTGTGTCTGATTGGCCTCAACCTCTCAGCATCTTAGAGAAATAAAATATTATGGTGCATTCACCACCAAAAGCTTCTCCATCATCAAAAGTCATTTAAGTTCCCAATTTTCCATGAGCATCACCGATGGCAGTAGCTGATGTGGAAGGTTAGAGAGCATAGCCAAAAGAGGAGACACCTAAAAAATGGAGGAGGGTGCAATTTCAGTTAGCTATGGAAGAGGAGATAGACACCCAACAATGTCAATTATAGACTACTGTAGTTGCCCCTCAGGTAAGTATCATCCCTCCTCCTTCTCAGCATATGTCTCCTCCCTTAACATCCCCCACCACTTCTACTATTCCCATTTCTCACTTTTCCCCATCTGTGCCTCCTTAATTTTTAACGTTACCCCATTTCTCCCCCTCTATTCCCAAAAAATTTTCTCCTCAGATTGCCCATAGCCAACAATTGGCTATTCAATACAGTCTGCCACAGGGACATCCTTTTGCAGGTGGGCACATTGCCTCTCCTTCTACCTTCTTGACCCAAGTAGATGCTATGTGGATGGCAAGGGAAGCCCGAAGAGAAAAGAAGAAGACAAAGGAAAATAAGGCACTAGCTACACCTCATCTGCGGTCACAATTTGACCTAATTCAGCAATAATTAATGGTGACCCATTTGTCACCAAATGTTATCAAGCCAACTGAGCAGATGCAGCCTGAGGATTACTCAATGGATGCAGTGGCCATTAATATGTCCCTTTTCAGGCCCCAGGATAGAGTTTATTTGTTGACCAAATCCACTTCTATAGTCACAAAAGACTACTTGAAAATGTCAAGAAGACTACAAAAGATGGAGGTCGATTTGGCCAAAGAAAAGGAAAACTATAATAGTTTGACTAAAGAAATTGACAAGAAAGATAATGAGATAACAAGTTTGAATAAATAGTTGTAAGAGATTGTTTCTCTTCAGATTCACTAGGCAGTCCAGGCCCAAAATGATTCCTTAAAGGCAGAGCTAACACATGCAAAGGATACAACAATGACCCTTAGGTGGGAGAAATTAACATTGTAAGGAAAATACGAAGAACATCAGATGCAAGTTACTCAATTGCAACAGAAGATGTTGGGTGAACAAAATAATACTATAGCTTTTCAAGCCCAATTCCAAGTGGAGCAACAGAGAGAAGCACAACTGACACTAGAGCTGGCTAATAGGCCAAAGAATGTCAGAGTGATAAAATTGATAAAGAAGCTCTACGAATCTATGTGGAAAAGAATCTCCTTAGAGATTATCTAGCTCAATCCTTCTCTCACCTTCCTGCTCAATGCACAAAAATTATGTGAGAATGTGGAAGATTCAATGAAGAACACTCTGGCTACAGTCTCTGATAGAGTAATAGACTCTCAAATGTTGCTGCAGAAGCTCTATGACACAACAGATGCGATATTGGTAGCCACAGGGATCACTGAAAGAATGGTTGCAACAAAGAGAGTCAATGAGGTTCTCAATTGTAATTCTATAGCCAACAGTTACAAAGAGCTCCTTGACATCATGAAAGAAGGCATCAGTGAGATGAAGTAACATATCAAAGATCTAGTCAGTTTGGGCCTTCCCTCTCCATTTATTGATGATAGCACAGTGCTAATGGTTGATCAAATTAAACCATTACTGCTGGCCAAACAAAATGATCAAACAATTTTTCAGAACTTACGAGATGATTCTTTAGTCTCAGAAGTGGAAGCTATTCTGGTTCCTATTTCCCAGCTCAAATTCAAGTTGAAGGCTACAGTTTAGATTTTGAAAATTTTTTTGCACAAGGATATTATTCACCTTGATTTAGCCTTTAATGAATTACAGAACAAGCAAGGGCTATCTGACCATGAGTGGTCCACTTACTAGACAACACTTTTAAAGCTGTGAATTTTGCAATTTTGACAAAGTGGGAGTTGCGTTTCTTTTTGAGCAGGCTCAAAAGTCATTGGGGGTTGCTAGTAACTGTGGAGTAAAATTTTTACTCTACGTTGCATTTTGATTGTCAGTGGTGCACTATAGTTTCATTCCCACATACCTTGGTCGTGATGGAAATTTTTTGAAATAGAGCATGGGCTTGATTCATTTGATTCATTTTATATCTAAGTGTCGAAGAGTAATGAGAGCTGCCAAGTGGCATCGTCTGAACATGAGTTCTTTTTCCCTTTTTGTTTCTTTTGTTTCATTTTTCCCAAGTGTTGAATCCAAGTGGAAGCTACCAAGTGTCACTTTTTTAGATACAGAACCAGCCAAGTGGCATCATCCAAGGTGCCTTTCATTACTTTCAAGAGGGCCACGAAATGTGCCATGTATCCAATAATAACTCAATGGAACACACCATGTGTCAACATCCATGTTCCTTTTTGGCACCCCCATTTCATCTATTTTTTGGCAAAAGGCTTCAACAAGCTAAGTATCAGGATCAGGTAAAAAGTGCCAAGTAGCAATCACAAAAGGCTCTGGATTGCTTTTCCAGAAGAATGCGAAAGTCACCATGTGTCGGCATCTGAGAGATAGGGTGGTTCAATGCCTCAGTTCAATATTTTGGTTCAAGATCTTGGGTTATGTGTAAATGGTGCACAGTGTTGAACCGTTGAACTCTTGAACTAGTTTTGGTTCAACGGGCGGTTCAAAGGAGTGTCCCAAAAACCAAAGGGGTCAAGCACCCTTTCGGAAGGTAGTAAGGCATTGTTTCAATTTTTTTTAAGTGTCGAAGTAAGCGGAGGCCGCCAAGTGTCATTTTTTGAGCCCCTTTCTACTCCATTCCTAGGAGAAGCAGAAGCTGCCACATACCCTTAGCAAAAGTAGCAAAAGATGCCACGTATCTTCCTAGAAGCCATAAAAGCCTCCATGTGTCAACATCCAAGAGATCATCTTTGAGTTTCATTATTGAATAAAGATCGTGGTGGGTCCCATGTTTTATTTCAAAGGTCTACGGAAGCCGCCAAGTTTCACCATCCGTAGGAGCCTAACATGCATCCCGAATATTCCTACAAGCATAGCTAAAGAGAAAACAGAGCTTACCACATACATCCTTCCCCTTTTTAAAGGTTGCTCGGGCAAGGAATGCAGTGAGTCTTATTTTGTTGAAATTGCTAAGTATCAAAGAAGTAGATTGTGACAAGTGTCAAAGGTAGAGTGTTCCTGAGTAGGATATAGGGAAATGAAAAGTATCGTGTGTCTTTGATAAATCAAGTAAAAAGTGCCAAGTGTCATCCTCTGGTATCTCCTAAGAAATAGGAAGATTTTTAGGGAATTGACTAAGTGTCCTCTTCTATTTCAACAGAACAGGGGTCCTGTATAGACACTCCCAGCTCAGTTAGAGTTTAATTTGGGCCATAAATTTGGGAATGCATGATCAATTTGGAGGGAAACTCATCAAGAGTTATTTCTAGTAGATGGAGCAGTTCACTGGGTATATTTTTGGGGCTGACAAACATTGAAAGCACCGTCTATTTGTCCCTTGGGAGTTAAAGGCATAATAGGATTGCGCGGGAAAGGGGGTGATGGAATGAGACATCTGAGGCTATAAAGAGGAGTGCAGGGATCACTAGAAGAGATCATCATCAGAAGGGGGAAAGAATTTTCTGAGAAAATTATTAGACTTGCTAGAGTTGTGATTAGGAACATCATTTTCCTTTGTTCTATTTTCTTAAGTTTTAAAGTTTATGTAAATGTGCATGTTTCTGTGCCTTTTATATAGATGAAAATTAATGAGAAAAGAGAGTTTTATGCCTTTGTTGATGTTTCTTGTATCATTACGAAAGTAGTATATGATGTGAGCCTCTATTTCTATTGTTTCTATTTGTTACATTGATCATGCCTCGTCTGCTCTTTAATGTAATTGAATCTTACATATAGTTTCACTGTGCTTAGGATTAAGGATCAAAATTACACTCAGGTGCATCACCATAGTTAGATTCATTTCTTGCATTTGTGTTTTTGTTTAAATTTCCTATCCTTTTCCCCCCACACTTGATATAAAGAAGAGACCAACTTCTCTAAAATCTGGAGGTTGTTTCAAGATGCAAGTCCCACATCTTGAAACTTCCCATTGTTGTTGATTAGAATCAAACATAATTTTAAACATCAACATGTACATAATATATTATAGGGATTAGTGTCAAATAAAAACTATAAGAGAATTTAGTTATACAACTATAATAAAATACATAAACAATAGATGAAAACATTTGAAGAATGGGAGGCAAGTAGGCCAATGATGAGAGAGAGAATAAAAGGAGAAGAGGTAGAATGAGAATTCATTGAAGATAAAAATGTGGCAACAAGTTAGGATAGGATAAAAGAACTAGATAATAGTGTCGAATATAACTTGGATAAAGTATAAGAAGAGGATGTTTAACAAGTTAATTTGGAAAAGAAATATTAGTTAATCAAATTAAAATAGAAGAAAATAATGTAGAGTTAGAAGATAGAGAAGAAGAGATACATAATGATTCCATATTTCAAAACTTTAAAAATAAGAGACCCTAAGAGTAAATTAACCCTTGAACCAAACACATCCCTCACGCTGCATCACATCCAAAGAGAGAATTAGTTTAATAGAAGAGAAGATGTAGATATAAGAGAGGAAACAGAGAATAGTTTTGAAACATTTAGTGAAGATATTACAGAGAGAATATAGATTATATAAAACCAAGAAAACATATTTGGAATAAAGTATCTTTAAGAAGATTTAAAGAGAAATGAGGGAAGGAGTAGATCCATAGTAAAATGGTATAAGTGTACTAGACATAAAAGTTTGATCGTTAACACAAGTACAAGTTGTTTGAGCATTTGGAGTAGTAATAGTTCAAGTAGTAAGTCAATTACTTCTAAGATGTCACATAATAGAATGAATTTGCCTCTTTTTTGAAAAAATACTAAGGACATAAAGTAATTATTTTAACTAGATTCATATTGGCATAGTCATAATATTATTGATGAGAGTATAAAGCTTTTTGATTTTATGGGCACCCTAAGAGAGAATGTGGTGAAGTGGTATATGAAGGCCAATACATGTCATATGAAATCATGGACATATGTGAATAAAGCATTTAAGGTATACTTATATTTTATAGATGTCCCCATTGAAAGTGTTACTAAGATGAGATAATTGATACAAAAATATAGAGAGTTTGAAGGAGAACAATCAAATGTTCAAGGATGTTGTGTGGAAGCTAGAATAATAATTAAATGAGAAAAAAATTGAAATGGTTTATTTTTGGCCTTGTGACATACTTGAGATCCTCCATGGATGGGAAGATATTTTCTGCATTTGTAGAAGCATTATAAATGACTTCAAGACTAGAAGCAAAATCATGGTAAATGGAGATGAATTAATCTCTAACAATGTTGTATCATTTAATATTAAGTGGTATTATTGTCCATTAGCCTTGGTAAAGTTATTAAATAATAATAATATATTATTTATTAACATGAGGTGGAAACCTCATGAAAATAAATAATAAATTTATAATTGTTTAATAAGTTATTAAACTCTAATTAAATGGATTTATTGGGATGGATGGACCTTTTATTTTTACAATGGTCACCTCCCTTGATATTTCAATATAATGAAGTTTTACCCTATTGTGAACATATCTCTCAAATATTAAATTATTTATCATATTCAACCTACGAAACTTGTGAAGGCAAATTGACATAAAGAAGTGAGAAGAGGAATGAGATGTTGTATTGGGTCTTGGTTTCTCAATAATTTGAATAATCATCATTGGTGGTTTTTTTGTCTTGTAAGGTTTTCCCATGGTAATTCTATATTATCTCAATTGATTTTTGATTTGTTTATTGAATTCATTTCTAGATCTTATCCTATGCACTGTAATCTATGTTGTATATTTATTTTGTCATGGAATCAAATCAAGCAGGGTGGATTTAATTGGTAAGCATATTACATTGAGTTGAATATCAATAATTAATATTTTATTTTATTCAAAGCCTAGGCATCATTTGTAGGCTTGTACTACCTTTGGTACAACCCTTTATGGTGTATGTAAGATTTATAAAATGTTTTTCAGTGGCTATTTGAGCTTTCAAATCTCTATTTGAGCATCATAGACCTCTATTAGAACAACCAGTTATAAATTCAAGTAAATAAATAAGCCTATAACTTCCTTTGGGTGCCATTGTATGGCCTCCTATTAGAAGATATTTTGGAAAAAAAATTGTTCCCAAAGTTCTTGATGTTATTTTGTGCTGTTCAACATTGATTTCATCATCATATTACCTATCAAGACTTTTCCAAACCCTAAACATGACTCTTATCAGTTTCTAATGTTTTTCCACAGCCACATGGGTACCATAGTATGACTTGGTGGAGTGGAAATTATATTTTTTGAACTAAAAATAAATTTTTGAAGATCTATTCTATCTTCTAGTGAGCTTTTAAGAGGATTGATAAAATTTCGAGCCTTCTCATGGCTTATTCAGGGTGCTGTGCAAATCCAAACTCTCACCTGGGTGCCATTACTCTCCAAGTTATGTACTATAGGTAAGTCTAATTTATATAGTTTATAAAAAGTATTTAAAAAATAATTTATTTCTTAAATCTTATTTTCCAACCCCTGGGGCCCACCTTGGAAGATAATAACTTACCAAAAATTAAAAACTTTTATTTTTTTCACTGTTTAAAAATTCATGCACTGTGTATATGTAATTAAAAAAAAACTAGATAAAAATGTATAATTATAAATTAGTGCATGTAAAATCTCAAGTAAGCTTCTAGATGAGTTGGAGGTTATTATTTTGCTAAAAGCTTGTAATTTGGGAGGTTGTGTGTTCAAAAACCCCATAATCAATTTTTTTGATTGATTAATTTATTTTTATAATCAAATTTAGTTTAATTTGAGTTTATTTTTGTTTTTGAATGCCAAGTTTTATGCATTCAAAATCTTAGTTGACTTATCGAGCTTGTTTTGACATTTAACCTAAGGATTTTTTTGTCACACATAGTCATCCAGCCAATCGATCCCTAGATTTTGGAATATTATAAACATATTGGTGTGGTCCATTTTTTTTTGAAATATCATATTAGAATTTTTATGACTTTGTAATAATAATGTCTAGGTGGTGGTTCTGAGTGTGACTCTTTCAACACTTAGTTTAGTACAACTCTAATTTATTTTTTTACATTATTTAGCATCTAATTGGGAAATTAATTATAATTACACTTGTGATTTAATTTATTTAACATAAATAGTATAAAAACTCTTTTAGAAAAGGTTATTTTTTAATCAATTATTCTTATCTTAGTGTATTTTTATGACACTTGTAATACCCTATTTTATCATAATTTTTCATAATTATTTTTACATTATCTAGCATTAATTTGAAAAATTATCATGTGTTTTCATTTTCAATCTATTTTTAATATCAAATAAAGTTAAATTCACATTAAAAAGTGTTCAATTTAAACATTTTTTACTATCATTCTTATAGGGAAGTTATGGATTTGCCCAACTTTATACTAGATAAATCTCAATTTTACTTAATGGTTCTAACTATAATATATGGAAAATTCATGTTAAAGAATAATTTATGGCTCAAAAGCTATGGAACATTATCATCGAGACTGGAAAAGCCTCATTAGGATGACATACAACACTTGCACTTTCAAATGTAAGAAGCCATATTGATTTTCTTATAGAGTGTTAAGGATGAATTCCTACTCGACATTGGTAATCAAGAGTCTTCTTGTGATGTTTGGAAACTCCTAAAATCTATACATGAGGGCACTCATCTCTCAAAGATTATTAAATTTATTCTTAAATTACTAACTACACCTATAAAAGGTGATAAAAATTTGTTAATTTTATTGCTAAAATTAAGAATATTAAAGATTAGTTAGATGGTTGTAATTGTAATTTTATTTAGGATCATTTAATTTATTTTATTATTCAGCTTAACAATCATGAAAAAATTCATAATTTTATTTCTACTCTAAACTCTAAGTACTAAACATAACAAGATATTCCTGACCTTACTACCCTGTTAGCTCTTCTAATTCAAAAAGAGAAAGTTATGACTAATTTTTATTCTAAAGAGAATACCACTTAGGAACTTATCACTCTTAACCCTATTTATAAAAACAATAGAAACTAGAAACCTAACCCTAATTCTACTAAAGATAAAAATTAGATTAAGAAATTTAGAATAAAAATCATAAACCTAATCAACAATTTAATTTTATGTGAAAATAAGATTTGTTTTTCAGGAATAAGAAGAATGATGGTGCAAGATAAGGAGAAAGATTATTCACACATCTAGGGGAAAGTCACAACTTTGTAGTTAGGGCTATAATGTTAGCACAAAAGTAAAGCATGAGCGATAGGAGTGAAAGGCAAAGACAATCATGGGAAAAAAGAGTAGAATAAAGTTTTGTCAACGTAAATTGGAGAAGAGAGGGAATGGTGGAGTGAAGAGGAGAAGTCAGGCAAGATTGGAGACCAATAGAAAGGAAAATTGGTATGGAGTAAGTCTCCTATTATTCAGAAGCTTCCAAGAGAGGAAGAAGGAGGTAAGACAATGGGGATAGAGACTCTTCCATATCTTAAGGAAGGAAATGTTTTTTCAAGAGTATATGATTTTGAAACAAGTCTTGAAGATATTCCTATTAATTCTTTAGAGGGTTTGGGGTATGGAGTGAAGATCAAAGAAGTAGTGGTATTGGAATGGGAATCAGATATTTTTGTGGAGAAGGTCAAGCATTTTTTATAATGTGTCCTAATTTGCAAATGCATAGGGAAATAGCCAGTGATCAAGGAAATTAAATTATGGGTGAGAGATAATTGGGACTCTAACTTAACGGTAAGTTTCCTACCCAAAGGTTTTTTTGTGGTAGTGTTTAATTCTCAAGAACAAAAGGAAAAGACCTTGAGTAATAATTTATGGTCTTTCAATGGATTTTTTTTATGGTTGAAAAAATGGAGTCCCAATTTTGATCCTCTGGTTGCCTAGAAATCGAGTTATCCAATTTGGATTAGATTTTATGGCCTACCCTTATAATACTAGAGTAAGGATTTCTTAGAAACATTGTGAGGTTTGGTTGGTTTTGTGATTGAAGTGGATGAGAAGTCAATAAAACGTAGTCATGCAACTTATTCAAGGGTTAGAGTTACTCTAGATATGGATAAAGAAGTTTTGGAAAATATTGTAATTAAATTTAAAGGTAGGATCTAGAAGTAGAGGATAGATGTGGAGAAAATTCCTTTAGATGCTATAATTGTCTCAAACTAGGACATATTCAAAAATTTTGTAATAAAGGCAGGAGCTCTCCTCAAACCCAAATTTTGGTGGTTCAACTTAGATGGAAATTGATAATGAATAAAGGGTGACCCGATAAAGGAATTATGGAAAAGGCAAGCTCTAAGGAACTTATGATTGAGAAAGGAAGATTTAAAGTCTTAGTTTCTAAAAATTGGTGAAATAGAGGCAATGGTTGATAAACCGAGCTCCAAAGAGGCAACATCTCCTACCATGATGCTAAAGAGTTGTGATTTCATTGAATAAAAATTTCAATGTTTTAGAACTCTAATTAATAAAAATCCTTAGAATTCAGTATCTTAGTTTCGAAAGGAGCAAGAGGGAGAGGGGGAAGCAAATAAAGAATTTTTGAAATAATATATTTTAGCTTCAAAAGGAGAAGAAGATGAGGAATCAGAAGGGGAATTAAATTCAAGAGAAGTTTTGACAATTTCTCAAACCTAGTGTTCTCTTTCCAAATGAAATTGGGGACCGAAGAAGAAGAAAGGATGGAAATATAAAAAATATAAGATAGTTAGAGAGGTTTTTAGAGGTAAATAAGGCACTTTAGAGTCCTTTGTTTATGTTTTAAGGTGGGGGGTGGAATTCCACTTTCTATAATTATGAAGGTCATATCCTAGAATGCTAAGGGACTAAATGCCCCTATCAAAAGGTGTTTGGTTAAGTGTCTTATTTGTATGGAAAAGTAAGATGTTTTGGTGCTCCAAGAATCAAAATTGAGTCTAAAAGAAGTGGTAGTGTTGATGAAATCTATTTGGAAATGTTGGTAAGGTTACTTTGTGGAAGTAGTTGGGGCTTTAGGGGTCTAGCAATTTTATGGTCTTTATTTACAATTAGGGTTGAAGTGGTGGAGGTTGGGAATAATTGGAAATTATGTAGAGTTTTAAGTTTCAATTTAGATATTCAATTTTTATTGTTGAAGGTATATGGTCCTTAATAGTTTTCTTTAAATTCTTTATTTTGGACTGATCTATCCAATGTCTTGAGCAGGTTCTTTGGGGAAAAAGTTATTTGGGGGGTGATTTTAATGCTGTGTTGAATGCCAAAGAAAATAAGGGTGGAGCTCTGGCTATTAACCAATTTAGGGTTTTGATAGGTTTTTATATAATAATGACTTAGAGGTTGTGGAGTCTAATTTAGGTTGGTTCACTTAAAATAATAAGAGATTAGGTTTTGATAATATAACTGAACATCTAGATAGATTTTTAGTCTCCTCCAATTCATTGTAGAGTAAGTGGAAGGTAGATAGCTAGATGATGACCTAAATAGGTCTAGATCATCTACTTATAATTCTAAAAATTGATTACGATAAACCTCTAGAGAAGTGCTCCTTTAAACTTGAAGTAATGTGGTTAAGAGATCCTTCCTTCATATCACTAATTCAACATTGGTGGAAAATTTGTCCTTTGCCTCTCAACTCCCTAATGTATCAAATGATCAAGAGGCTCCAATTAATTAAGGGTAGGCTTAATAAGTGGAATTAATAACACTTTAAGAATATTTTTAGGAGAAGTTGAGTATTGAATCATATTTAGATAATCTCAATGGATAGTTATTTCTACTTGGTATAGATGCTCAGGTGTATACTCAAGAAAAATTGTTGGTGAAGGATTATGAAGAGTTGTTGCATTGGGAAGAGGTTTTCTAGAAATAAAAATCAAGGGATAATTGGCTAAAAGATGGTGATAGGAGTTAAAACTTTTTCATCTCTCCATTTGAGCTAAAAGGAAGGTGTTGAGGATAATTTGTATAAGATTAGGGCACGGTGATTTAATAAAATCCGCATAGGAGATAAGGGCATAAGCTATGTTGTTATTTCAAGAAATACTGAATGGAGAAGACATTTCCAATTTGGAGGCACAAAGATCCTTATTGGCTTTAGTGTCCCCTTGATCATGAAGGTAATTAATGACAAACTTTTAAATCTTTTTTATTTAGAAAAAAATAGATTAGTATTGTTCTCAATAGAAAAGGATAAAACACCTGGCCTGAATGGTTTCCTAATGACCTTCTTTCAATATTTTTAGGAGGTAGTGGGTGAGTATGTGTAGTAAATGGTGGAAGAATGTAATATCCCCTTCAAATAGGGAATATAAAAAGTCAAAAGCTCTGATACCACTGTAATATCCCCTTCAAATAGGGAATATAGAAAGTCAAAAGCTCTGATACCACTGTAATATCCCCTTCAAATAGGGAATATAGAAATTCAAAAGCTCTGATACCACTATAATATCCCCAACCAATAGGGACTATTGAAAGACAAAAGCTCTGAATTGCTTATCTGTATTTGTGCAAAATATCTTAAAATAGATAAATAAATTACAGTATAATCTCTTATTTATTTGCTCATATGCTTACAATAGAGGTCCTCTGTCAAGTATATAAAGAATATTGAAAATACGACCTTAATAGCCTGAGTATTCCACAAACTGGGAAATAAATCTAGATTTGGTACGTCTTGGCCTGCTGTGTCAAAAACACAGTCACTGACATCAATTATACTGCTGTCATTGGTCGACTGGGGTCGTTAACCTATCGACGTTGATGAGATGTCAGCCGATGTCGGTCTCTATGGGTCTCTGCCTGCCGATGTCGGTGCCTGATCTTTCTGCTGATGCGTACAAATTTACACGGATCTGTACAGACTTCATATGGCCGCTAATATAGAACAACCTATATGCTTGATCCTGATCTGAAGAATTGTGGGCTAATACAAAAGATATATATCTGGATAATTAATGCATAAAAAACCAAAATAAAGAAATACCTGTGAACCCTTGTGATAGCTTCTGTATGAAGTTATCTCTCAAACTTGTAAACCCCTATGATAACTCATGTATGAAGTTATCTCTTAATTTGGCAATAGATCGACTGATCCCTCATAACCTCTAAATCGCACACAATGAAGAGTGGACGTTCTTCAATGCAAATGGAATCCTGGAACCCTTGGCTCAGTCTTCAAAAAAGAATTTCTTAACAAGAATCAATATCAATAATCAATCATAATCCTTCAACTCTCTCCCATGAGAAACCCTTATACCCTGAAAAAGATATGCTTGCCCTAATTAGGGTTTTCTTAAATTAGAATTAGGGTTGCTAATTAAAATTAGACCAAATAATTAATATTTGATTAAATCAATCAAATATTAATATCTCCCTCAATACATGTCCGATCCTCGAACTGACTAAATCTAGTGAATCAGGGAGTGATTCTGCACATGACCATACCAAAATAAGGGTGCTCCACTACATGTCAAATATCCCTAAATAATAGGAGCTCAGGCAAATGTGTCTGAAAGAGCTCGAATGAAAGCCAAATGTAGGAATTTTGCTAATCGAAGCCAAGCCAAGCTCCATTATGACCCTCTATCCATCCTATCAGCCTATGAAGGTCGCATAATAGGCTAATCATCAAGTTTGAAGATGTCACCTAAAAAAGGGACATGACAAAGAATCTAGTATAAAAAGGAATGTAGCCTTAGATATAAATGTCACTTTATTCTCTTTATTTCTTAAAGGGGACTCTCAAGCCTCTTTCAAAGATTATAAAATAGTGGCATTATGTAATATGGTGTATAAAATCATTTCCAAAGTAGTGGATAGTAGGCTCAAACCTCTGCTAGATATTTTGATTTTGAAAGAACAAGAAAGTTTTGTTCTCAGTAGAAATATTTAAGGAATCATACTAGCTCATGATTTTATTCATTCTCTATCTCATAATTGTTAGAAAGGCATGTTGGTCAAGTTAGATATAAGTAAATCCTATGATGGGGTGAACTGGAATTTTCTACCAAAGATTCTAAGTAAATTTAGTTTTAGGATAAATTGGTGTGATTGGGTTTTTAGTTGTATTGTGGCTCATAAATTTTTATTCCTAATCAATGGTAGTTCGATAGTTTTTTTAAAGATTCTTGAGGTTTGAGGTAGGAGGATCCCATCTCTCCTTTTCATTTCATTTTGATGGTAGAGGCATTGGGTAGAATTGTTGGTTAGGCAAAAGCAAGTGGGAGACTGAATGGTCTCAAAGTGATGGATAATTTGGAAAGTCTCTCCCATCATTAGTTTGTAGATGATACGTTCCTCTTTGGTTAGGCTTTGGTAGAAGAAGATAAGGAATTAATATCAATTTTGAAGAGCTATGAAGAGGCCTTTGGTTAGTGGGTAAATGAAGGTAAATCAAAAATTTATTTTGTAAATTGTGATCAGTTGGTTAAAAAAATCTTGTTAAGATTCTAGGTTTTAAAATTGGTAAGCTCCCCAATAAATATTTGGAAGTTCGTTTATTTTTAGGTGTATGAAAATCTAGTTTGTCAAAATATTTGATTAATAATTTTAAAGTTTGATTATCTTCTTGGAAAGGAAAAAGGATTTCCTTAGCAAGAAGAATCACTTTAATCAAGCAGTTTTGGGTGCTCTTCTTATTTATTGTTTCTCTATCTTGTGCCCTCATAAAAAAATATCAAGTCTCTAAATAAGATAATGAAGGATTTTTTATGGCCAGGGATAGGAGAAGTTAAAAATTTTACTTTGATGAAATTGGATAATGTTTGTAAAAGGAAACAATAGGGTGGAGTATGAATAAAAGAACTTCAGATTTATAACTTAGTTCTTAGGGCTAAATTGGTCTGGTTGATGGTTTCCAAATCTAAAATTATTTGGTGTAAGCTGATTCAGGCTAAATATTTGGGCTTTGATGTTTTTAAGAGTGTAGTTTCTATGGTAAATCCACTAATAGGCTCTCATGTATGGAATTTTATTCTTAAATGTAGGCTGATAATTTCCCAACATGTCTCATGGATGATTAATGATGGTAGGAAAGTTGTTTTTTGGCAAGATTCTTATAATAGACATAGACCCCTAGTAGAAAGTTTTGAAGGTGTAGAGATGATTATTTTGAAATGTATTTGGGGTTATAAAGTGGAATATTACTTAGATCAACAATCAATTTTGGTTAGGCCAGGTAGTATTTGGAAAATATTGAATAATCTTCCAATTCTATAAGTTGAAGGAAGGGCCTTACAGTCCTATCTTATGAAGAGGAAAGTTTTTTAAAGTAATAAATAATATAAACTTCATTATATTGGCATCAAAACATGTATCTATTCTGTTAAACTTGGTTATCAAATGGTCGAGGTGGCTGATGATTCTCTTGTTTGGGCTAGCCTTTTATGTTGGGGAAAAGAAGGGATGCAAAAAGCTAGGGCCTTTACATGGCTGGCTATTCAAAGTCACATCCTAAGTTAGGATAAAATAAATAAAATGGGTTTTAATTTTAAGATGTTATATGTGTAAATCAAAAGAGGAAATAATGAATCATATTTTTTTTAGTTGTCCCTTTGCAGTGTGGTGTTGGGTCTAACTATGTAATAAGTTTAATTGGTCTTGGGCCTAGCCTTCAATGTTAAGGATGGATTTTTCATCCTGGCCAATAGGCGATGTAAAGCCTTGTTTTTATAGTCTATGGAGGTGTAGTCTAATAATTTTGATCTAGACTATTTGAAAAGAGCATAATGTCAGGATGCTCATATCTTTGAGGAAAAAGAAAGACATTTGCATGCAGTTATATGGGATATGGAACTCTCTATTTCAAAAGTAGTTTCATCTCAGTTGAAGAGGAAATGAGTTTTTTTTATCCCAATGGGATATGCAAATGTGTGATATATGGAAATATATAGTTCCCCCTCCCATTAAAGGTTAATTTGTAGATAAGACTAATAATAATAATAATAATAATAATAATAATAATAATAATAATAATAATAATAATAATAGAGTTTTGGTGGTTTAGAATCTCCTAAAGCTAGGATAGTTCAAACTAAAATTTGATGAGGCTTATCATGGCAATTCTAGAACATTAGGAGTTGGAAGTATGATAAAAGACTGTAATGGATCATTAATTAGAGTAACACCTTTCAATATTTTGGACATAACCAATAATGAAGGAGAAGCTCAAGTAGTGGTGGTAGTGATTGAGCTGATCCTTGAGTATGGAGTGACATGTTTAGAGATAGAAGGTGATTCTCAAGTGATAATTCAGGCTCTTTATATGCAAAATGCCAAAGCTTGGCACTTGGAAAATATTTTGTTGTAGGCCTAGGAGAATTTAGGCCTCTTCCTAAGCTGGTCTTGTATGCATTACTTTCACAAAATTAATAAGGTGGCATATTTTCACATAAATGTTGGGATTAATCAAAAAGAAGAGATAAGGTTTGATAATAGTAAAGATAGCTAGGTGGATTGCATCAAAATTAAAATGGTGGCATTATTATTAATGTCCTTTCTTGAGGCTTATAACACAAGGTCATGAAAGATAAAATGATGGAAGTGTCAAATGCTTAGTCATGTATATGCTGGGCTATCAAACTAGAGCATGCAAGATATTTGAGAGGTTGATTTTATTGATAATGAGTCATTCAAGTGTAGGAATTGTGTTTTGACATTAAAAAATCTAAATGGTGGAGAATAGAGCTGGAAGTGTTGAAAATGTTGGTTTGTCCATTACACTTTGATGGAACCAATTTGAGGGAGATGGGTTTTACTAGTGGGGTGACGAGGATGTGTTTGATGAATGTATTTTGGTTTCCATCACTATAGGTGTTTGGTGTAATCAATAAGATTCTAAGGGATGATCTGTTGGAAGGAAGCAAGCATGTAAAAGTGAACTCTAATTTGGCAACATTGTCTACAAGAAATTTGTGTATGGTGGTGGTAGACAAAGACTAGGTAAGAGAGCTGGTAGGTTTCTTTGTGTGGACTGAGTATAGGGCCTCTCTACTTTTTGAAATAGATAAATTACAAGAGGGCCCCTTTATAAATCTCCCTTTCTCAGGGAAGGATGGATTGGGCTTCATTCCATTGTCCTTCTTTAGGGCTCTAGAGGTAAGATTTGTTACCCTAATTAATTTTTTTCAAGAGGTGGATGATTTGTGATCTAGAGTTGATATGGAGGGAGAATCTAATGACATGGCTTTGCCTAATTTTCATGAAATTTTAGCTCCATTACCTCAGTTGGTAGAGTGAAGAGCAATTTTTAAGTCTTTAAAAAGGCTATAGGTTATTAAATGGCTGGCTCAAGGCTTTGATCGTGGTCACTTTTAGGATCCTCTATGGTGGGAGAAGTACAAGGGCAAGGTAATAGTGTAGGGGGCTCATAGAAAGAGGCAGAGAACACAAAAAATTTCCCAATTGGGGGAGTCACAGGGAGCTAGTTTGCAGGTGGAATCTATGTTAGAGACTTAAGATTGTCTACAGGTGTTGGTAGGTCAAAATCTTAAGATGTTAGAGAGGGTTCATGTGTAGAATACTATTCAAAATCATGGTGATTATTGGGAAGATGCCTAGATCATCATGATTGAATAGATACTTGTATTTTGTGAAAAGATTTTTTTATCATTTAGTTTTTTATGTGAATAGATTTTGATTGAAATTAAGCCTAGTTAAGTTTATGACATGTAATTTGGTTCATATAATTATATATACTTTACTTATGTATGTTTTATTTCATCAAATGCTAGTTAATGCCTTAATAGTTATTTTTTTAAGCCAAACCTTTTAATTTTTTGATATTTTATGTTATTGAGAAAGGGACCTATAAACCCTCATATCTATAAAAAAAGGATTCACAAGCCTAAGTTTAATGGGAATTATAATTTGTGTGGTAAATTTGTTCATAGAAGGGAAACATGTTATAAAAAAGGATAAAGTTAATAATCAATCTTCTAAAAATAACAAAGGGAAGAAATCTAATCAAAATAAATAGAAGAATAAAAACCCTATTCAAAACAATAATTAGGAACATAATTCTAATTTTATGTATTTATATGGTACTTTATTTGCTTCAAATGAGAATTCATGAATTATATATAGTGGTGCATTATACCATATGACTTGATTATCTAATATTTTGTATGATTCTAGAGATATCTATGAAAATATGTACTTAGGAGATAATTCATTTTTAGAAGCAAGTAAACAAGGAAAGGTAAAATTTGTAAATGTTATTATTAATGATGTTTTATATATACCTAAGCTTAAGAAAAATTTTCTATCTTTTTCTCAACTTATGAATGTTAATTTCCTTGTAACATTTTTTAAAAATAGTTGGTCCATTAGAAATCAATCTAGTTCTCTGATTGTTGAAGGTGTTCAAAAGAATGGATTATATATTTTTACTACTTCTTTTGCATCTTTATTTTCATCATATAATAAGAATGAATCTCAATTACAACATAAAATATTAGGACATGTTAATTTTAGAATTCTACATGATATGTCTTCTCATAATATTATTGTTGGTTTACATTCTATCTCTTATCATTATGAAGCTTGTGAAGGTTGCTTACATGGTAAGAAGCATACTAATCCTTTTCATAAGAGTCATGATGGAATTCTTCACATCCTCTAGAATTAATTCATAGTGATGTTTTAGGACCTCTTAAAGTTAAATATCTTAATGGTTCTTTGTATGATATTAATTTTATATATGATTATAATAAAATGATCTCAGCATATTTCATTAAAAATAAATATGAAGCATTTTCTAAATTTAAGAAATTTAAAACTATTATGGAAAATTATTCTAGTTTTTATATTAAGAGATTAAGATCTGTTAATGGTGGTGAATACATTAGTAAAGATTTTAATTATTTTTTCATTAGTTGTGATATTCAAAGAGAAATAACAACTCCCTATTCCCCTCAATAAAATGGTATTGTTGAAAGGAAAAACCACACCATTTTTGAGATGGCTAGAAAAATGTTGCATTTTGTAAATATTCCTAAGTTCTTATAAGTCAAATCCATGAATACTATTGTGCATATTTTGAATATATTCCCTATCAAAGCTTTGCATCTTTCTAGTTTTTTACAAATATGGTCTAAAAATAAACCCAGTGTGGCTCATCTTAGGATCTTTGGTAGTCGTACTCCTATCTTTGTTCTTAAATTTAAAATAAAGAAGCTTGATCCCACTTCCTATTTTTGAATTTTTTATAGGTTATGGAGGTAAAACAAAATATTTAAGAATATAAGATCCATATAAATGTCAGATCATTGAAAATAGGAATGTTCTTATTCTCTAAAAATACTTTTGTGAGCCCTTTGTGTAAACTCATCAATGTTATTCTTTTGATGAACATGGCTCTCATGTTTATCTTTATGAAGAAATAGATGCCCTAGAGGAAGTTAATCCATTTGTGGATAAATTAGAGTTCAAGGAACCCCTAAATTTCATGTTCAATCTAAAACACCTAAATGGCCAGAATCCCTAATTCAATATTTAAATGTTGATAATATTAATAAATTAGATAGGATTCAACATTATTATCATTCCTTAATAACCATGTATAAATGTGAACCTAAATATTTTGAGGAAGTAATTTAAGATGATAGATGGAATGTTATTATGTAAGCTAAATTTAATGCCTTAATTAAAAATCAGACTAGGGATCTTGTCCCACCTTCGCTTAAAAGGCATATTGTTAGTTGTAGGTGGATTTATAAAATAAAGTATAATTTAATTGGTAAAATTAAAAAGTTTAAAACAATACTAGTCACTTGTGGGTTTACTTAGAAATCTGAAATTGACTATGTTGAAATCTTTGTTCCTGTAACAAAAATGAGTATTGTTAGATTACTTCGTGATCTTGCATCTCAAAATGGTTGGGTTATCCACCAAATAAATGTTAAGAATGCTTTTCTAAATGGTGATTTAGAAGAGGAAATATGCATGACTAAACCTAAAGGTTTCACTTACCCTAATAGAGAAGATTATGTATGCAAGTTAAAGAAATCTTTGTATGGTCTAAAACAAACTCATCAAGCTTAGTATTCTAAAATTACTTATTTTTTCAAAGAAATGGATTTATCTAATTGATACTTTTATAATGATCTCTTTATTAAAGTTGAAAATGGTCATTTAATATTAATTATTTTATATATTGATGATCTTTTGATTACTAGTGATCTAACTAGTTTAATTTCTAAAAATAAAGATAAAACAAGTCAAATATTTGAAATGACTGATTTAAGCATTTTGCATCATTTTTTAGGAATGGCTATATTTCAAAATAAAAGTTTATTTGTTGTATAAAAATCTCACTATGCACATAATATTCTTATTAAGTTTAATATACTTGATTGTAAATTTACATCTACTCCTATTGAAGTTGGTATTCAAATTGATCCAAAACCTACATGTGAAAAATCTAACCCTAATTTATATAAATAACTTGTTGGTAGTTTGATTTATCTAAAAATTACTAGGCTAGATATTTCATATGCTATTGGTGTTGCTTCTAGATTTATGCAAGACCCATATTTAGATCATTAGAGATTAGCTAAACGCATGCTTCATTATATCAAAGGAACTATTAATTTTGGTTTAATTTATTCTTCCATTGATAACATTAAATTACATAGTTATTATGATGATGATCATGCTGGTGATACTATAGTTCATAAATCTACTTTTGTATATGCATTTAAGTTTGGTGTAGGTACTATCACTTGGAGCAACAAGAAAAAACCTAATGTCTCTATCTATTCTACAAACATAGAGTACAAAAGTGCCATCGAATTTGTTAAATAAGTCATGTGGCTACAAAGGTTTTTGGGAGAAATTCATTTGGATGTTTTTCACAATACCATTCTTCATTGTGATAACCAAAATTGCATAGCTCTAGTGAAAAATCTAGTACAACCCAAAAAAATTAAAAAAATTAAATTTCATATGCATTTTATCTAAGAAAATGTACTCAATGGTGATAGAGATATGAATTTCTATCTTATGGATGAACAAGTGGTAGATAAATTCACAAGACCACTTGGTGCTACCAATTTTTATCAGTTTTATGCAATGCTGAGCCACTCAGAGTTGTCATTAAGTGGGAGTGTGCATGACAATGCCATGTACTAACGACCATGTGTTTCTTATTTTGCTCTATAATTATCCTCATTTATAAATCATTGTAAAATTCATGTGGAATTTATGTAATTTTAAACTTTGTGTGGAAGTTTTACCTTTGTACCCAAGACAAAAAAACATAATTTTTAACGGAAGTCCTTATGTTATAAAAGATTCCAAATATGCTTAGAAGATTATTCAAGAGAAATTGTGAGATGTAGTTTCAAGATCATGCTATCCTAAACTTACTTTTAAGTAATTATGTATTATAATTCATTTTGTTTCAAAATATGATGTTTGACATGATGAAGATTTTTTAAATCCTTCATTTGTGTACATAGTATAATTCCTTTTTAAGGTGACTATGAGATTTATCCCCACTTAGCATTAAGGGGGAGTGTTAGATCATTTAATCCTAGGTGGACTTATTGTCCCTTAACCTTGGTAAACTTATTAAATAATAATAATATATTATTTATTAACACAAGGTGGAAACCTCATGAAAATAAATAGTAAAGTTATAATTATTTAATAAGTTACTAAACTCTAATAAAATATATTTATTAGGATGGATGGACCCATTATTTTTATAACGGTCACCTCCCTTGAAATTTTATTATAAATAAGGTTTTACCTTATTATAAACATAGCTATTGAATATGAAATTATTTATCATATTCAACATAAAAAAATTGTGAAGGCAAATTGATAGAGAGAAGTGAGAAGAGGAAGGAGATGTTTTTGATTATATAAGGCAAAAAACCAAGGGTTGAACCCTTACATATGCATAGAAACCATGAAGGTAATCAACATAAATGATGCTTTACAATAGGAATGACACATTCAGTCAACTAAAAGACACAACAAAACTAAAATAAACTAGAACAGGAAAAAATGAGAGACAAAGAATCTAGAAAAATAAGAGCTAAAGTGGCCATATCTCTCCTTACATAAACATAGATTTGATTAGGTCATTAAATTTATCAGTGTTCTCTACATTGACAATAGAAGCAGTAGTACCCAAGTCCTGTAGTATAAACATGTTTAGGAGAATAGAATTCTGGAGCCCAGTGGTAAAGTTTTGCTCCAATTTCTAGATGCGACCCTTCAAGGTAGAAATTTTAGCTTTCAAATCAGTCTTGGTTTTGATTTCCTTGTCAGCTTCCTCCACATACATCTTTCCCTCTTTTTCAGCATTTTATGTAAAGTCAGCAACATCCTCAGCAGTAGCCTCAAATTCTCTTGTCTCCTGCTTACCTTCATTATCCTCAGAGATTTCCTGAACTTCTAATTCCTTGTTCTCCTCATCCTAAGTGGCTTCCTCTGAGGTGCTCTCAGAGTAGTCAATAAGCCTAGCCTTGGGAGCAAGTTTTCCAGCAATCCACCCCAACCATCAAACTCTTGAGGAGAGGCCCTCCTTAATAATCTTAGTGGACAGATGGGATTTACTACTTTGACCCCTAGGGGTCCTACAAGGATTTTTAGGGGTCCCCGTTGTGGTCCCCCCAATACCCTCTTCACCAGTATAAAACTTCCTCTTCTTTCCCTTCCTACTCACAAAGGAGCCAAGGGTGTCTAAGGGAGTCTCCTCAAGAGTAGAAAAGGAAAATTCTTTAGTTTTAGTAGAGACAAGGAAAGGACAGGGCTCTTTGACAGCATCACCAACAAAAGGGTTAGAAGAAATTTCCCTGAAATCAATTCTAATAGTCTTGGATGGCTCTAGAGCATGGTGGAAATTATAAAGATAGAAAATGAGGCCTTGATGAAGGGGGATAAGATTCATATCAAGTTTTTTTTCCAATTTTGCTCTCACCCTAAAGACAAAATACTCTAGGGAAGAGAGTAGATAAAAGGGAAAGCTGATGAGAGCATTACGCCTAAAATGATTTATGAGGGGGAGATGATAATTATAGAACCTGGTGAAATGTCTCTCTAATGTGAAATACTTCATGAGGATGAAGCACACATCGTCCCAAGGCTTGGGTAATTTGGCTTGATCAAATCCTCTTTGGTAAGGAGTAAGTTCTTCACCTTCTCCAAGAAATAGCTTCTGGCTGGAAAGGTCCACAATTTTTGTTTTCTATTGTAGCTTCATCCCCTACGTAGACATGCTCGTAGCCATAGCTATCACCTTTTTTGAAATCTCAAAGCTAATTCCTTCAACACTGACTCTCTAGTTTAGCCAAGACCTCATGAATTATTCAAATAGGTTTTCATCAAACCCATTGAGCCTCTCCAGGTAGGGACTAATTCCACCCTCTTTGTAGTAGTACCAAACCACTGGGTTGTCTTTGAACTCATAGCAAGAAACTGGTTCCATTCAAATTTTATCGCCCCCCATTTTGGACTTATAGAGTAGACCAAGAGAATTCCCCATTTTTACCTTCATAATTGAAGTAGCTTCAAACCCTTGCTCCTGAATATGCATAATGATAATGGGATAGCACATAATTTGAAGTATCATGTAGAGATGACACTTACTCCTCCCATGCTTAAACATAATTTCTTGATGATCTCCATAATGATGAAGCAGTCCGCTCACCTTAACAAATTGGTAAAATAAATTAGAAATGATTATCAAAAGAGTATAATAGGCCCCAAACTCTGAGATACACATCAGTACCCTGTAAAGGGACCGACTAATAGAGCTATCCTTCTAATATGTCCAACTCATCCTTAACACATCATTTCTTTTTGGATGAGATCCCTAATATTTAAAGGGATATGATCTATTTGGCACCAACATCGCCAATTTAAAAATTATTGGGTGAGATTAGCACATGCATCAGCTACACTATTTCTCTCTCTATAACTATGTGAAATATCAACTCTGGTAAGCTTCTGCAGAAGAAATTGAATATCCCTAATGATATATTTTAACTTAACTCCAACACTCGATGCTTTGTTAACTACATCGATAATCATTTTAGAGTCCCCCTGGATACTCAAATTCCTTATATCAAGGGATATAGCCAATTTTATCCCCCATATAAGAGCAGTTGCTTCAGCATAGTTATTACTCTGGTAGCCTATTCCACCAGCATAGACAACAATCATCCACCCTTTGTCATTTCTTATAATCCCTCCCCCACTAGCTTTACCATCAGACTTGGAGGCCCTATCAAAGTTAAATTTCATCCAGTTAGGCTTCAGGGGATTCCATCTAGTATTAAGTCTCTATAAAATTTTGGAATTATTATAAGCAGGAATATGATTTAGTACCTTCCATTTAGCCACAATTTGTTCTTCTTCTTGAGTTAGGGGTTTCTCTGAATTATGAATATGAGCAATGGTGACACTTTCCAAAAGAGTCTTAACAAAAGAATGAAACATTTGAGATGCATTTCTAGTAGTATCCCTAAAAATTTTGTGGTTGCACTCTTTCCATAAAATCCAACTCAAACAAGGTAGAGTTTGATTCCATAATTCCATGAGCCAGGGATGAGAAAAGGTAGGATTCTAGCTGATAAGGACTTCCTTGAGGTCAGATTTACAAACCCACTCAATATCAAAATTATTTAGGATTATGCCCCAAAGTTCCTAGGCAAAATCACAGTGTATGAAAAGGTAAGAAACTATTTCCTCTTTTGAACAACACAAATAACATCTGTTGACTAGGGTAAAGCCTCTCTTCTGAAGGTTATCTTGGGTTAAAATTTTGTTATGAGCAGTAGCCCACAAAAACATGTTGATTTTTGGTATAAGTTTATAGTTCTAAACTTTTTTCCATATCTCCTTATTCTAAGCCTCAAGAATAACAAATGACAAGCAGACTTGAAAAAGAACCATCCATTCTTATTTGGCCACCAGTACTATTCATATTCTCATAGAAAGAGAGGGATTTTGATACCCTAAATCAACTATTGAATATATAGAACTCTAGGGAAGAGCTCAGGCCAATGAGCACATCAATCCAATAGATTTTTCTAGCTCCTTATGCCATTGTTATTAGCAATGTAATTGCTAACTTTATCTCCAAAAAAATGAGTAGCAATGTCAGTAATTTCTCTATAGTTTCCCTATGTGATAAGAGTCTTATCCTTTACCCAAATGTCATTCTAGAATTTAATATGCCAACCATTTCCCAATTTCCATCTAATTTCTTGCTTAAGAAGGCTTCTACTTTTTAGCATTTTATTCCATATCATAGATCCTTGGGTAACCCTACCTATTGAAGAAAGTTGGAACCGTCAGTACTATGCATATATTTGGCATACATTATTTCCCCCCAATCATTATTTTTATGAATCAGATTCTATTTAATTTTGGAGAGAAGGGATTTGTTCATGTTCTTGATGGATCTAATATTGAGGCCATCATGTGATTTTGGAAGACACACTTTTTACCAACTGATCAAAGACATTCTCTATTTATCTTTCAGTCCCATCCATAAGAATTTTCTTTGAATCTGTTCCAATTTGTCAGCAAAATACACAGTTATTTTAAAGAGAGACAGGAAGTAGGTAGGAATCCCTTGTAGAGAGGCTCGAAGAAGCTGCAGTTTGCCTGCACTACTGAGAAGTTTCCCTTTCCAACCAAGAAGTTTCTTCTGAGTTCTTTCCAATAATCCATTCCAAAAACTTGGAGATACCTTGTTAACTGTGAGGGGAAGGCCCAAATAGGTAGTAGGTAGAACAACTTCAACATAGTCTAGGATGTCAATGATTTTTTGTCTAAGGTCATTAGGAGTATTAAAGAAGTACATATTACTTTTTTAAATATTTATGCTTTGCCCAAACTCTATGGCATAGTTATTTAAAATATTCTTCCATCTCCTAGCTTCAATCACCAAGGAGATGCCAAAAATAATGGTATCATCCACAAACTGCTGCATCGCCATAAGGGGAAGGGAGGAAGCAGGTTTGATGCCCGCTAAATGTTTAGAGACTATATTAGCTTGTATGTATCTTGCCAGTGCCTCTACCATTATGATGAACAAGTAAGGGGAGAGAGGGTCCCCCTGGTGGATTCCTCTCAAAGAAGAGAAGAAACCTCCAGGGACCCCATTGACTAGAACCAAAAATTTAGTAGAAGAAACAGTGTTTCATACAAGGTGAGACATTTTATCATTAAACCCAAATTTCTTGATGACTTGGAATAGAAAAGTCCATGAGACCCTATCATATGCTTTAGAAATGTCTATCTTAAGAGTCATACCAGGGATTCTACTCTTGTCCATGGAATGAATAGTCTCATGAGTGGAGATCACAACATCAAGAATTTTCTGACCTAAGACAAAGCCTTTTTGAGCAGGGGAAATAATTTTGTCTAAAAAAGGTTGGATTCTCATAACCAACACTTTAGTGCAGAGCTTATAAACAATGTTACATAGACTAATAGGTCTAAATTTTGAAAGGTGTGTGGGCTGCAACCTTTTAGGAATAAGTACTATAAAAGTATTATTAAATTGTTTCAAAAGTCTACCTGATCTGAAGAAGTCACAGACAATAATAGTAAGATCCATTCCCACTATATCCCAATATTCTTGGAAGAATATAGGAGGGAAGCCATCAGGACTCGGGGCTTTGAAATAACCCATAGAGAATAAAATAACATGGACTTCCTCCTCAGATATAGACCTTAACATCTCTAGGTTGTCTTCCTCAGTTATCAAATAGGGGATTTTATGAATTAATTGATTCATAGTTCCACCATTCCCATCATTATTAGTTTTTTTAGTTAGCAAATTTTGTAAGAATACCCTAGCTTATTCCCCTATCTCATTATCTTTGGTTATAATGTTGCCATTGTCCAAACATAACTTCATTATGGAGTTAGCCTTCCTGTGTTTCATGGTTGAGAGATGAAAGAAGGTCGTGTTCCTGTCCCCCTCTTTGAGCCACTAAACTCTAGATTTCTATTTCCAAAAAATCTCTTTTCTATCCATAAGATTCTTCCAGTCAGAAATTAGGACATTCTCTTCTTTAGAAGTGTCTTTTGAATCATCTCCTTGAGCAATCTGCTGTTGGATATTTGCAAGTTTTCTGGCTATGTTTTTCTTCTGATGAAAGACCTGACCAAAGCTATAACTATTCCATCCATGAATTTCCTATTTGATATGCTGAATTTTTTTGACTAATCTGAACATAGGAGTGCCCTGGATAGGAATTTTCCACCATTGGGCCACCAATTTTTTGAAGTCTTTATGTTTAATCCACATAGCTTCAAAATGGAAGGGGAAAGAACCATGCTGTCCCTGATCTTTCCAATTGAGGAAGATATGGAAATGATCAGACATGGTTCTAGGAAAAACATGCAAGTGCATATTATGATAATCATTCCAGTTACTAGAAATAAGAAATCTATCTAACTTAACTTGGATCATTTGGTCTCCTCTTCTTCTGTGAGACAAGGTGAAATTTTGATTTTGTAATTCAACATCCAACAATCCCCAATCATTTATAAATTTAGCAAATTCAAACATGCTATCAAAGTAATTAATAATCCCACCATGTTTTTCAGAAGGGTATAATGGTGTGTTAAAGTCTCCAACCAGCATCCATCTAGTGTGTGGGGGGTTAGTCCTAAATCTACTCAAATCGGTCCATAAATTTTTCCTCAATGCTCTGTTATTCGGGCCATAGACATTGATCAATGACTAGTTTAAAGAGGACAAAGAGAAGTTAATAATAAAAAAATGTTTATTATAAGTAATAAGAGATCCCTAAATTTTAGCACTATTCCACATAGTTACAATCCCATCTAAAGCCCCTTCAGCCGGACTAATGCAAAAAGCAGCCTTAGGCCATATGTAGTTAGCTATTTTCTTAAAACTCTCCTCATTCATCTTGACCTCTTGGAGTAATAAAATATCTAATTTATTATCTAGAATGCAATTTTTAACCTCAAATTATTTAGAGGGGCTGTTAAAGCCCCTCAAGTTCTAGGATAAAGTTCTCATTTAGAGGATTTGAGGGAATGGGTCTCCAGTGTTTTCTATTTACCACTGGAAATCTCCCTGGTAATCTCTCATTTTCTTGTTTCTCTTAGGGTTGGTCTCCCTTGTTTGGGGTCAATGCCAACATCTGTAAATTTTTTACCTTTGTGGTTCTTTTTATTTTGGGTAACCCTTTCTTCCTATTCATTGCTACTGCCATTTTCTCCTATTTCACCTGTCACTGAATAATTGCTTGATTGGTCACCTACTTCCAGAGCATGGGAAGTATCTATGTTTGAATGTAAGGCTATTTCTCCCTCAGTATCTACTATTTCTGGAGGTAGTTCCAACTGATCATTTCTTAAAACTTTGCCTCCTACATCATCCCCATCTATCAATTGGGCACATATTTCTCCTTCCTCAGACATATTGGTCTATTGATCCAAAGAGTTATATGTGTCTATTATAACCTTATAACTATCACTGTCCAATACCTTCTTGTTATTCTCCTCTAGGACAACTTTTTCCCCATTACTAGAGACCTCCTGACTAGTGTTTTCCCTAACCTTTTCAGTATTATCAGTGTTTTTTGCATTACCCCCATTCTCTGACTGCTAGAGTTTCTGGATTTGTGAGACTGATCATCACCTTCAACCAGGGAATCATCTTTCCTTCCCATTTTCTTCACCTTACATTGGGTCATTATATGTCCCTTTTTTCTGCATATTTGACAAAAAGTGGTAGCATTTTCATATAAGATTGGCTGAGTCCAAATCCCATATTTAGAGTTTAACTCTATAGACGTGGGAAGGGTCTGATTAATCTCTACATTAACACACAATCGAGCATACACACATTTGGATTGCATTCTGGTGGTATGATCTATAGTGACGTATTGGCCAATAGAGTTGCCAATAGCTGTAAATATTTTTTCATCCCAAAATTCCAATGGGAACCCTGGTAATCTTACCCAAGTAGGAGCAGACTTGCTAAGGTCCGAGTTGGGGTTGAACCTCAGTTTCCAAAAGCACAAGGTAAGTGAGTGTGGACCATATAGCCATGGTCCTCCAACAAGAATAGCTATCATATCCTCCCTATTCATAAATATAAATAGGAATAAGCCTCTTTCCATAGTAGTGATCGAAACACTACCTTTAATTCTCCACTGAGACATTACCCATTTCTTAACCATCTTAATATTAGGACGAAAGGATAAAAACTTACCTACCAGTGCAAGGTTCATGGTCGCCATGATTTCCTCAACCAGATCATCCAGGATAGTCAGGGCTATACCCTTAGTGGAATCATTTTTGACAAGAAGGCTCAACATGATTTTAGTAGAACACATCTTTCCCCCCCTTAATGCTTTCTTCCATCCATTGGATGGAACGTCCTATATCAGATTCAAGTTCCCAGAGGCACTAGAAGGAAGGAGATGTTATATTGGGTCTTGGCTTCTCAATAATTTGAATAATCATCAGTGGTGGGTTTTTTTTACCTTGTGAGGTTTTTCCACGATAATTTTATGTTGCCTCAATTGACATGTGATTTTATTATTGAATTCATTTATATTTCTTATCATGTGCACTATAATCTATGTTGTATATCTATTTTTTCAAAAAGAAAATATGGAAAAATTGCAATAGGAGTTAGGGTAGTTAAGACTAAATAGGAAATCTAGATGAAAAGAGATGAATGTTACTCATCAAGAGGAACTAATGAAAGATCAAAGATTTAATGCATGATTTGTTGTATATAGGACATTTAGGAATTAAATTCCCACATTATAATATGGAAAAAAGATCCATGATGATAATAATGGCCTAGACACTAGCAGGCATGACACCTCTGGTGAAAAAACCCATTATGTAGAAGACTAATGCTAAATATGTCAACTCTATGACCAACATACTCAAAAACATGTGTATTCTAGTGGAAGTATCCCCCCAAAAAATCTAGTTGATAAACTATACTACATGTGCGATGTTCAATAATTATAGTCACACTTTCCCTAGACACGATGCAATGGAAGATCAAAAAGATAGGGTGAGGGGAAAAATGGTGATGATACAAAAAAAAACCACTCACATCAAAAAGAGTAATTTTTAATTATTCATTACATCCTATGCCATACCCACCACAACAATAATACAAAAACCCTCCATTGGCCCAAGTTTTAATGCCCAAGGGTAACAAACCTAGTATTATAGGAATAATCCAAGGTTTTATCGAAGGGGTGGATAAGGAGGTAAAAAATGAGTACACCACAAAGGAAAAGTAATGACCAAGTAGTTTAGGGGTATAAACATGGATAAATCCAAGAAATACCACCACTGATGTGCTATAAGTGTGTCAAGTAAGGACATATTGGAAAAAACTAGGTAGAAGAACTGTAAGTGGAATGTGTGTTATGTCATGATAAATGAGCACATTACTCATTATCTTTCCCAAAGGCACCTCAATATTACAAATATGGAGGCATGAAAACATAGGAGCTAATAAGAACACCTCCAAAAAAAAGGATAAAAGTATATAAATAAAATCCCCAAGGTGGTAAGCCTAAAGGAAGGTATAATGAAATAAGGAAGTAGGATGTTAAAATTAGGAGTGTATTTTTGAAAGAGATAAAGAGCCTAAATGGTGGTGAAGGAACACATGGAACATCCTAGAAAATAATAATTTGGGATTGTAATAGAAGAAAAAAAACCAAGGGTTGTGGTGACCACCCATAATAGAACCACCATTAGTAAAGGTAAATATAAGTTGGTTGAGTTTGAGGAATATTTAGAAGAGGATATTGATGAAGAATATAATAATACCTATAAGCATGATAAATTAATTGACAAAATTAAAATAATTATCCAAGAAAAAACAAGATAAAGATAAAAAAACCTATTGTTAATGGTCTAATTTTCTTGATTGACTATAACCCACAAATCAATTTAAACATAAGCAAATATGCTACTGTGGCATTAATCTTGTAGAGCAACTTCTAAATCTAGCTAATTTTATTTATTATAATAATGCTATTATACTATAAACTACCTATATAAAAGGGAAATATGGATGGGGAAAGAGTTATAAAATGAATAAAACTAAATGGCGAAGCACCATAATAAGAAATGGGAGTATCTCTTATCTATTTTAACATGGTGTTATGGGTGTGGAAGAAGACAACTAGAGACAACAAATAAAATAAAATACAAAGGGAAAGATAAAACCTATATATGAATTTTAAGCAACAAGCCAAAATTCAAGGGGTAGAAAAATAAGATCCATAATAAATTTATCACTTGTAGAGTATGCACAATCACATTATATTCAATGAAGGCTTAGGATTTTCTCACATACAAAATTATTGAGGTTCATGTCTGAATTTTAAAATTCATTAGGCATAGAATGACTAAGAGATTAACAAGTTTGCTCAAATGAGCTTCTCTCTCTCAGACTCTCTCTCTCTCTCTCTCTCTCTCTCTCTATATATATATATATATATATATATATATATATATATATATATATATATATATATATATATATATATATATATATATATATATATATATATATATATATATATAGGAGAGAGAGGAAAAGTCATTGAAATTTAGCTGCCCATTGCCAATTTGGAGGAGAATTGAATGAAAATTTATAATTTTCTCCCCTATTTTCCAACTCTAACCATGTTTTTTGCAACTTATTTCTTATTTTAAATACCCCTAATAATATTTCATGATGTCTAGGATTTGTTATTGTACTTTTTTGACTCTTTTTAGCAATTTTTCTTGCTTATACATTATCTTAAATAAGAGGGAGTTTTATTCTAAATGATTAAGTGAGAATGAGATCCATTCTATTTTTAGATACCTTCTTCATTTTAATGCAATTTTTTTTTGAGCTTCCTTTTGAATACACATGATCATTTATTTAAATAGTGGGGGAGATTAGTATTTAAATTTGGAAATGTAAACAAATCAAATTTAAATTTTTAGACTTAAAGGGGCTTAAACTAGACATTTTCCATAAGGAAAATTCAATTGGTAATTAAATGGACCCTTATGCATAAATTTAACACCTATTTGTTGAAGAAGATATTAAAAACTTGAAACAAACACTAACATTAGTAAATAAACAAAGATCATTGGAAAATTTAACATAATTTTATAAATATTAGAATAAGCAAGACTAGAATCATAGAGTTATAAGGTAGAGAAAGGAAAAACCAAGCCTAAAAATAATGTGTCAGAACTAATTGAAACTGGAAGTAAACAACAATCTTTTTGGATGTTAGGATAAATAGCCAAGTGATTAAAATTACATTGCTAGATTTAGGGAAAAACACCAATGTGTTATCAAGGAGTACATGTGAGTTACTAGGGAAACTATAGTTATGTTCAATAACCTATGACATTTTAATAGCTGATGGAACATCTACCTCACCGATCAAATCACATAAAAATGTGCTAGTCAATTTTATGGGGGTCAAAAGAAAGTAGACTTTGAGTTTATTGAAACATATGATTGTGGTGACCCTGAATTATTGGATTTAAAATGTTTGTGGATTGTAATGACACCCTTAAATTGAGGAATGAGGAAATAAAATTCAAAGGGAATGGACTAGTTTCTCACTTTCCACTAGAGACCAAAAATGCAACAACATGGTTGAAATAACTTTGGACAAATGAGGATGAGAGTGATTATGATCAATAATTAGGAGTATATACAATAAAAAAAAGAGGAAACCTAAATAGAGAATACAAACCAAATGAAGATGGATAAATGGTATCATAAAGTGAGCAAGTGGAAATAAAATCTGATAAAGACTTCGAAGCCTAATTATATAAGGATCTAGAGACACGAGTATGGAAATTTATACAAATGAGAAAAAAACCATAGATAATCCTAAAGAATAATGCCATAATATATTTGTCTTTGTAGATCAAAATATTATACCGCATTGAAAGAGAAGAATCACATATAAAATTACCCAAGTTTAGTGGTATTGGGAACATATAATAATACCTAGAGCAAATGGTAAAAATGTTCCCCAAGAAGAAATAAAGATGAAAGCAATAGATGTTTCTCTAACTATCATTGATCTATTTCACTATCACTACCATGAAATGATGGAATATGCATAAAGATAATATTCCAAACTAAAAAACCTTTATAATTCTCTTAAATATGTGGTTTATCAAATAATAAGGATAGTTTAGGGAATTAAGTATGTTGGGCCACATACCCTTAAACTCCATATTCTAAATTATGAAAAGAATTACACCACAAAGGGTGAGATAAATAAAATAATTAGGATGAAATATTATATTAGACCCTATAAGTATTCCCTATATCTTGATCTATGCACTAGGAGATGAGGATATTAACTAAAGATTAGAATGAGGTAAAAACCATTTTTTTAGAATGTTCAATTTTTGAGACCTAGATAAAAGAGTTGTCAAATCACTACAGAAGATCAAAACATTTTTGTTCATGCCCAATGACACTAAAAATTATTGATTTAGAAAATTAAAGATAAAAACTATAGGAAAGAACACACAAATGACTTAGGAACCAACAAGGTTTATCACAAGGAAAGTACATGCTACTGACAGACCATTTTTGGGGTTGGAAATTTTTTTCCAAGGTGTAGAAAGAAATGAAGAAAATAATTTTTTTTAGGAATATGATTAAAAAATAACTTGAAGAGGAGGAAAACCATTTAAAAAATCTAAAAGTGAAGATTAAAGAAGGTGAGAGAGAGAGTTAATTGAAAAAATAGAAGATTAAACACAATATTTCTATGAATCTCTCAAAGTTAGAGAGGACATAATAACCATATCAGGAGACCCAAAATTTGATAAAATAGGAAATTATTAGGCAAGAGTAGAGAGAAAAAATGTTTTAACTTTTAAGGGAATTTGAGGACTTATTCCCAAGGACCTTCACATATTTCAAAGGTATAAGTGAGGAGGCAAGCATGAAGAAAATTTAGATAAGGGAAGATGCTAAGCCAATTAGGAAAAAAAAAACAACTTAACCCAAATATAAAAATAAAATAAAAAATGGAATTAGATAAAATGCTAAAAAGTGGCATCATAACACCAGCGGAAGATTCAGAATGGATCAGTTCTATGGTCATAAAAAAATGAAAAAAATGGAATTCAATATTTCTTTGACTATAGGGAGTTAAACAAAGAGTACATACATGACCAATTCCATACCCATTTACAAAGGATATATTTGAGAATTTTATAGGAAGATAAGTGTATTCTTTCATAAATGGCTTCTTGAGATGTCATCATGTGAATATATCTTTAGAAGATTGACTAAAAATTATTTTTCTATGGAGTGGGGTTCATTTATGTATAAAATTATGTCATTCGATCTGAAGAATACACCAATGGTATTAGATCACATTATAATGAATGATTCTAAGGAGTGTATTAGTGATTTTTTATAATTATATTTAGATAACTTGACGGTGTATGCGTTGATGAATGACCATGTCTAGTCTTTGTGGTTGATGTCTGAACGATATAAAAAATGAAGTATATCCTTAAATTTGAAGAAGTGTGCCTTGATAACTTGAATTGAGTCAATGTTAGCACATATTATTTATAAGGAGGGACTAATGGTAGATCTATTGAAAGTGAATATAATCATAAATTTACCACCACCAAGGTTGCAAAATGATGTAAGGATATTGTTGGGATATACTAGCTATCACCACAAGTTTATTCAGAACTATACAATAATTAGCACTCCCAATAACTACTTAATAAGAAGAACAATCAGTTAACAGAATGGACACCACAATACCAAGAGTAATTTGACACATTGAAGAATAAGATAGAAAATTTACCTATATTTGTTTTTATAGATTGGACATTCCCATTTCATGTCCATGTAGATGCATCTAGTTTAGCAATACTAGTAGTATTGACACAACTATGAAGACATATAAATCAGCAAATTTATTTTGAAAGTATGAAATTGGAAAGGAAAAATATGAATTACTCAACCATGAAAAAAGAAGCACTGACAAGAGCATATACCTTATGTAAATTCATGCATTACTTATTGGCCACACCTTTTTTGGTCTACATAGGTCATGAACGCTTAAAATATCTAATTAATATATTGATAATCTAAGGGAGGATATGTCGATGTTTGATGTTATTCTATGAGTTTATTTTCAAAATTATTGTGAAACTTGGAAGAAAAAAATAGACCTAATTACCTGTCCAAAATAACATAGGGGAATACAAGGGATCAATCGATGATGAGTTCCCTAGAGCACATTTACTCCACAAAGAGGCGATACCTAAAGATATGGAAAATATTGTTCCTAACAATAGGGGAATTCCCTGATAGATACAATAAAATTGAATGTAAGAGGCTATTGATCCAAACATTAACCTTTGCATTGATAGAATCAAAACCATATTAGAAAGGAAGAAATGAGGCCATAAGAAGAGTAGCATTACATCATAAAATATAATGCATTATGATGGAGGCACATGATGGAGTTATGGGAAGACACAATACACCACAAAGAAAATTATACATGTAATACTATGGTGTCCAACCTTATTTTAGGATACCCATAAGTATGTATAGGCTTGAGACATGTTCTAAATAGTATGGAATCCTGATGTCAGAGATGAAATGACATTATATCCAATACTAGCCTTAGTGCCATTTGAAAAATGGGGTATTGATTTTATTGGTCTAATCAAGCTAGCAACTAGGAGAAGCAATGTTAGATTTACCATTACATGGATAAAATATTTAAAAATATGGGTAGAAAAAGTACCATTTGAATATTACACAATTAAGACCATGACTAATTTATTATATGAGAATATTATTATAAGATATAGATGTCCATTGAGCATGACAAATGATCAAGGTAAACACTTTGTCAAGAATATAATTAAGGAGTTATTGAGATAATTTATGATCACACACAATATGATTACCCCATATCATTTTCAAGATAATGGCACAATTTAAGAACTCAATAAGGTCTTGGAGAAGGTGCTAAATAAAATTTTGAATACAAAAATAAAAGACTGGTATACCAAAAAAATATGGTACCCATGGAGTTTATCTTATCAATTTGTAGACAAAAGTCAAGTATAGAATGAATGGATAAGATTAATTAAAATAAAGACTAATGAAACTTGATAGATTAGATGTGAATTGTTGTATAACACATATAATTAGACCTAAGAAAAAATATGGTATAAGATAGGGCATGATTGCTATATCATTATGAATAAATTCTAGATTGGTGATAAGGTCTTTTGTTTTATCAAAAATGGGGAAATAAGGAAAATTCTTAGATCCTTATTATGACAAGATTATGTGAAAAATAAAAATATTAAGATATGCAATAATTTCTAATTTGGAACTTGCTAAATATAGAAAGATGATAAAAAAGGGAATAACATGGACACATTACTTAGTTGTAAATTGATAATGTAGGACTGTGTCTATGAATATAGATCTAATTGTGTGACTATATTGACTTACTGTGAACCAGAAACATGGCTTCACTTGATCTCTGAACAAGGCTATGCTAATCAGATATGGATAAGTTACATTGTAGTCTATAGGGAACACCAACATCTAGTATAGTTTTTACCCTCTATGTAAATTTGGATCTATTGTGTTGTCTCATATTATTCATGTGTATGCATTTTATGATGCATGATATACTATGAAAGCCACTATGTACCTTCTTCTTCACTTGAAATAGTAACTTAATGGATTCTACTAATTAAATGGTAAAAAATAAAAAATGGGTTAGCTGTTGAAGTTGTACTTGACATCAACACCCCTTATGTTGAGTGTTACCTACATACCATTGATCTAAATAGGGATCAAAATACATGTAGTTCTCCCATGTTATGGTGGTGTGTGTGAAATACTGGTGTAATAATAAATTCTAGTGTTATCCTAGTGTAATCAATGTGATTAAACTATGAACTGTGACCTTTAAGGTGTATGTAGAATTACCCTAGAGCTACTAGGGCTTTTGCACTTTGAATTAGGAAGAATATTTACTATTTTACTTGATGTGTAGTTACATGTTCTATTAATTTTCTATGTATGAGCCTCTTATGTGAAAAGTGGTTTATAATGTGGATTTATAGTGATATTTTGAGAAATTCCTCATATGGGGCTTGTGAAACATGTAGGACAACCCATTAAGTTATTTCTAATTTGAGCAATTAACTAAAATTTGGTGAGAGGACATGACTGATGGATCTAAATGATAATGGTGGGTAGTATAGTCTTGAAGGAACAACCTTGTTTGGAAAGTAGAGGTAGGTAAGCTAGAAGTGTGAATCAGTCAGAGGATGAGCTTAGGCTAACTAAAGTGAAGATTATGAAGAATTATGTATCTAAATTGGCTCAAGATAGATATCATCCACATAGAGATAGAGGAATAGTGGATTAAAGATATAAAATTGGGCATGAGCTAAGTGCATATAAGAGGATGGTCACAAGTGCACTGTTTTATCATTAAAAGTTAATTTATTTGACTACATTACCCCTTTTTAATATAATATTTCAACAACGTGAAACTACTAGAGTAAAAGAGAGAGAGATATACCTGTGTTGAGTAGGTTTGGATGTAGGCCATATATTAAACCATGATTCATGTGAACCTATAATGAAACATGTATAAATCAATCCTTGCTTAAAATGAAAATCAAAAGGAAAAGATAAGAAACCTATATATCAAATAAAAAGGAATGAATACAACTATTTGGGTATGCAAATCATTTTATTTTCTAATGATTGGAGAGGGTATGACCCTGGGAGGTTTTCTTATTGTTGAAACACTTGGATTATAATGTGAATGTCATAATAGTCATTGATAGGAGAGTGTGCTTAATAACTCAAGGTGTGCTTGACTCCATCATTATATACCCAAAGTATTAAAGTAACTTGGAATCCTTGTATGAATTCAATGGATTGTTTTTGGTGTAAAACTAGTATAAAAGGTTGAGTCAATTTCTACAGATGGAATAATGTTTATTTTTGGGGCAAAATTGGTGAAAAATATAATATGATCTGAGTCTAGTGTATAGACCATATATAATGACTTATGTTGCCATTCTATCTACAAAACTAGTGTGAAACTTGAGTATGGAGGTGGTTATGTGCCATGCACATGCCCGCAATATGATATCTGAGCATACTAATTTTTAGACTAAGAAAATATCACGTGATAAAAAGGTTTTTTGAAAAAATTATATCAAAATTTTTGATACTCAACATTTAGGATCACCTTCTATGATCCTTCATTAGGAGAAAAACATATGTGGAATAATAGAACCTAATACCCCTATAAAATAAAGGAAAATAGTTGTTTCCAAGAGTTTCTAAAAAGAAGAGATTATTTTAGAAAATCTGTGCAACAATTATTTTACTTTAGTTTTTAGGAATGTTAGGTCCTTATATTATATATATATATTTTCTCATGATTAAGTATCATAGAAGGTGATCCAAGACATTGAGCATAAAAAATTTTGACACAATTTTTTCAATTTTTTTTATTACTGTATGGACTATGGAAGCATAAAATATTTGAAACATCAATTGATTTTATGAGTAAAAATATATGTGATAACTTAGAACACATGTCGCACATGTTTCCCACATTATGAGTAAAATTCTATGACAAAATTGATTATAATCTAAAATTATTTTAGATACCTATTTCAAACTATTTTGTAGCTCACTATGATTTTGAGAAATTATGTGAAATTATATTTTCTAACTACTGGGATGATAGCATGTTGTTTTGGACATGACTAATTTGCACCTTTGTCCAAATGGAGTGTTATTGTCTGAAACTAATTTTTGAGTCATTTATAAGTATGCACTATGACCAAGTAAAGCCTATAAATTTATGTCTATTTAGTGTGTTATTGCAGATTAATTTGTAAGAGAAGTCACTGTGTATGCACCCTATTTCAAGATGACTTTTGAATTATATGTAATAAATGAACTCAAAACAATAAGTTATGTGAGTGAAAATATGTAAAAGATTAAAATCTAAGTAGCAATGATAACATTGGAGATCATTACATCACCATAGATAAATAAATAAATATAGTAACACAAGATGTATGTGGAACCAAACATATATAGTTTTATGTTGAGATAGGTGTTAGTACTGAGAAACATAATGAATCAATAAAATTCATGTAATATATGAAATGTAAACACACACACATGAGATATAGATGTGTAATTAATAAGCAAAGAATACAGATAAATGACATGACATATATGTGGGAAAACCTCCAATGGAGGTAAAAAAATTGGTTGATATTCATTAATGAGAAACCACACCCCAATACAAATTCTCTTCCTCACCTATTCTATATCAAGCCTTCAAAAAACACTCTTTGAATAATATTTGCCACAAACAAATATTCAAATAATATTGTTCACATGAAGAATTTTCCATGAGTTAAGTTTGTAAGTATATTTTACCAAGGATAAAATTCCTTTATAAATTAGGGTGTGGAGGTGGACCGTTGTAACAAATGGCTCCAACCTCTCCTTTAGGAACCCCAATAATAAAACATATATAATTTATTTACCTGATATTACCTCATGTTAATAAATTAAAAATATTTATTTCATTTATCAACTATTATAATAATGTTAAGAGTAAATAGAACCACTTGATCATTATTTGTTCCAACACTCCCCCTTAATGTTAAGTGGAGATACATGCCATAGTCACCTTAATAAATAAATTATACTCTATGAATCAACTATAATGATTTTAGGAGGCATGTAAAAATTTAAGGATTTTAAAACCTTCATCATGCCCAAAAACATATTTTGAAAAAAAATGAATCATAATCCATAAACTACTCAAAGTAATTTTAGGCTAGCATGATCGTGAGACTACATCTCATATTTTCTCATAAATAATCAACCAACATTATTGGAGCCTTTTATAACATAAGCACCTCCATTATAATATATGATTTTAAGTATTAAGGTAAAAAATGAAACTTCTAAATGAAGTTTACAAAAATCACATAACATGATATGTTAAAATATTTTACAATGAGAAGAAGTATAGAGAAGAGGGAAACACATGGAATTTAAGAAGTAAAATTGTCATGCATAATTTGTATAAACATGATATTTTCAAACTTTATCAATTAATGATGTTTTCTCTCTTACAAAAACCGATCGAGTCTTAATCTCTCTGAATGCATACCTTAAAGGGTGCACTAGTAAAGGGGTAGTCAAACCATTTATGATTTGAAATATTGTCATCCCCTATACCACCTCTTAAAATCTACACTTCCATAAGATTTAACATCTCCATTACACACTCTTCCAAATAATTCACTACCTTATTTAGCACCTATCTAAGACAAAAAATATTTTTGACATTTATCAAACAAAGTCAGCTCAGGCTGACCCTAAAATTATATTTTCATGTTATTGGACTTTTTTGACCTTCGCTGACCTAGTCTGGGACCTAACTTAATTTTATGAATTAAAGATACAGGTTGGGATGACTATGTTGGCTAAACTTTTAGAAAAGTTTAAGGTTATATCTAGTTATATATACACATCCTTTTTGCCATTTCTTAAAGAGAGAAATGAGTTAATTATTCATTTTCACTTCTTTAACTTTACAATATACTCTTCCACCATTCTAATTGAGTATGTATTTATTAGGGTCTATACTTGGAGAGAAGAACCTTTGTCTTGTGATAGCTTGAGACTAATTAGGAGGTCCTTACTAGACTATATTCCATTGTCAATTTTTAACTTCTTCAAAAATACACAACAATCTCTTGTAAAGCACCATTGGCCAAGGGAGAGATTAAGTCTCGATGGGTTCGTCTTCAAGGTAAGTATCTCTAACTTTACTCTTCTATTTTAGTAGATAGAATTAGCATAAATAATGGATTTTGAATGTATTTATATCTTTATGCATTAAGGTTATATCTATACATAACTTAATTAGAATTATTCTATGCATGTTTACTTTCATGTTCATTACCCCCATTTTGTACCACAAGCTTTGGTAAACACTGGGTTAGATTTTACTTTACTTTACATATACTTAGTGAGTATAGAAACCATTATACCTAGCTATAATTATCATATGGTGTTACTTGACTAGAGGCTTTGGAACCCTCTCTAGTGACATTATTGTTGTAAGAGATCCATTTGGTGAGGTCTAATAGATCCATCTTGGTGTTAACTCTAATTGTATAAATGTACTAACAAGCAGGATTGTAAGTATGATTTATATTCTTTGAGCTATGATTGATTTGTAGATCATCTTCATTTCCACTTGATGTGAATCTAACCCTTGTAGGTTTTCTTTTACACATTTATTTTATTATCATCTTATATATTTTTATTTTTTATGGTACTATATCAAACTTGTCGATATAGTCTAAAATTTTATGTGCATGTTTAACACATGCACTCTAAATAAACTTTGTTCTCTCTATGTAGGTCTTCTAAAAATATAGGTGATAGTATCAACTAGATTGAATCTATTCTTTTATTCAATCACAAGATTGTAGACTTTGTTGATCTAGTCAAATCTTTTTGTAGTTCTTCTTTTTAGCATATAGGTTTACAAACTTAGTCAAACTAGTCAACTCTATTCGTAGATTATTTTTAGCACACAGGTTTTTGTAGACTTCATGAACCTAGTCAAATATATTTATAGAATATAAAAATTATCATTTAAGAAACACATCATAAAATTTGCAAACTAAGCATCTTCAAAATTACCAAGGTTCATTCTTACATTCTCTATCATTTCTATTCTTCATTTACAATATTTTTTTTCATAAGTTTGTAGTGTATAAAATAACATCCCTAAAGTGAATTAGGTTGACTATCTTGACATAATTTTGTAGCTGGTATTCTCTCTATAAGACACAATTGACCTATTCAACTATGTTCTTATGGATCTTGATTCCATAAAATAGTAGTGACCCTGTCAACTTTGTTCTATATTTTTTTCATACAATATCATCTAAATTGACTATGTACTCTTCACAGTCAAATAAATCAACCTATTTTGTTAGTAATTAATTCAATTTTCATTTTAGTTACTTACATGCTTAGAGTAACAAACATAGACTAATTAGGTGGTTTTTTAATTTACCAATTTAGTCAAATTATTTTTCTCTTTTTCACACACTTCCAAATCACTTAACACTAAAAAACATTAAATATTTTCTTCCCAAGGCCTACCTACTTGGATTTCATAACCAAGGGGGAAGCTGACTTAATTTTTTGGCCAATTATAAACATGTGGTTGATGGTATATATTAGCAAAGCACCCAACACCCTTATTACTATAAGATTGTGAAGTGAGGGGGTAGGCCCCGATACCAAGATAATACCATCACTAATAGAAATCCATTTTAGCCTAAACTACTTGAAACTATATTTCTTTCTAGTTCCTTCTTACAGCCAACTCCCCATCAAATTAATTTCAAAATTTATTATAACTTAACAACATTCAGGAATGACCAATTAGCTTAAGATTTCCATTCAAGTTTTGTTGCTTGCTATTTGATCATTGTATTTTCACTACAAAACTTGTACTAGCCAATGCTAGTAAAAGGTTTATGTTGTGTGCTATAATTAGATCAACCACATTGATATGATTGCTTATGTGCTTTATTATATTTAATTAACTATTATCTTGCAAAAAAGCTCCCTATTTTCTAAGCACAATCATCCTTATCAACACTATCTCTTATAAACTATTAGTTTTGCTTACCTAAAGTACACAATCAACCTATTTGACTGTGCATATTTTTATCCTATTAGTTTATTCATCTGTAATACATAGTCAACCTTTATGACTATGTATCCTTCTATCCTGCATCAATTTTACCATCTACAAAACATCGTCGAGCAATTTAACTGTCTTTTGCATCTTTTTCTATTGACCCTTCCTACAAACTCTGTCAACTTGGTCGAGTTTGTACCTATTGGCCAATACTATTTTTTATTTGGTCAAATTTATCTATATTTTTCCTCTTTGTTTCTTGATTTCAAATTTTTCCTTTAAGCATCATGAAGTCCCTTATCAAAAGCTTTTTTAACAACCTGAATCCATTTAGACACTATATGGGATGTTCTTTTATTTCTACCTTTGATACCCAAGAGGATCTTCACTCTTGGATCTCCTTTTCTCATCCCTCATCTTTTGACTACAATATGGTCTAAACCATGCCAACATATGAGATTGGTAGATCAGATCCTTCTTATATTTCTCAAGATAATTATCACTTCAAGACTCCTTACCATATTATGGGGGTAATTAACACAATCCTAACAAATAATCCCACATGAAACCTTTTCAACACCAATAATCTACCACCAAGTAACCCTCCCTCTCCTACCAATCCTGATAATCCTCCTCCCAACACCAACCAACCAATTAATACAACTCAAATTCTTTCATAAATAGTGAAACAAATGAACATCATACAAACATATAATACCTCTCAAATGATGCAACTAAAACATCACTTGATAAACATGGCTAATCAACATCCTATCCTTCTTCCCCAAAATAACCAAAATTTTATCCCTCCACCTCTTAAAGATGATGTGGGAAATATCATTCCCTAATCTATTATGTATAACAAGATAATTAAACACATTAGATATGAAACCTTAGCTCTCTTCATTGTATCTATTGATATTTGTAATATACTTCCAACTATTAAATATGATTGGACTAAAGACCCCACATCTTTTCTCAAAGCATTCTATAATCTCTATAAAGAGTGGATCCAAATAAGTACCTTCTCCACTACCAAAATTTTAGTTAGAACCTTCATAGGTGACATATTCGAATGTTATAACCAACTTACCCAACATTATATATGGAAACTTGAGGATTTAGTCAATCCTTTAGTTAAAGAAGTTCAAAATAATGATCTTCTCAAAAAATGTCTTAGTCATTTCATCAATGCTAAGCAATCCCCTACTGAATCAGCTCCTAGTTTTATCAAATGATGGAAATATTTGGCTCACAAAGCTGATCAGAACATGACTGATGAAAAATTGTTTAAACTTTTCATAAAAACCTTAACACCTTCACTTCAATACAAGATTTAACATTTTTCTCTCCAAACTTTAAATGAGGAATTTGATCAAGCTAAGCGATGAGATTTTCTAATGAAACAGTTTGAGCCTAACACTAAAATCATCAAGGGATATTTCCAATTTCAACCAATGCAATCACTAGAAATCCTCCTCAACCAAAACTAAGAGTAGCTAAAATGAAAAATCCCCAAGCTTCTCATATGCCACTAAATATGTAACAAATGAAATAAATTTTAGTGCCTTCTAAACCATTCATGTATGCTAATAATCCTCGTTAATGGTATGACCCTAACAAGTTTTATTGGTTTCATGCCGATAGAGATCATTCCCACGAAACATGTCATAGGATTAAAAAATTTGTTGTTTCTTTTATGTTAGGAGATACATTCAATCATGATGTTATGATCAAAATTCATCATCATGATTATGTTAATGCTTGTCAAAAGAAACAACCTTTCAAATCTTCTTCATCTAACAATCTAAAAAAATTCTCTACATATAACCCTCAATGATCAAATAAGGATATTTGTTTGAGATGCCAACTATGATCAATATTAAAACAATTCCCAATATGTGAATGTGGCTCAGGTCAATTATAGATGAAAACTTATTGATAAATATCCCATCACAAAATTAAAGAAACCATCATTAGAAGATAAACTTATAAAAGACATAGATACCACTAATTTACCTTTGGAAACCAATGAGTAACCCCTCCCTTAATTTGAACCTTCAATTACCTCTCTTCCTAACTAAAAAATTTTACCTTCCAAGCCTTGTGCTAGTTCTTCATCTTAAAAAATTCAATAGAATTTATTAGATGAGCTTAACTCTATTCCTTTAAAAATACCTCTCATGGAGTTGGTTCACACTTCCCCTATCATCAAAAATTACTAATAAAATAACTACAAGAAATTGAAGAACCATCTTAGTTAAAAGTGGAATAATATTCTCATGAGCCTCCACCAACAGAAGTTCATACCATTGAAATTGTTTGTCCTTATTCAAAACCTTCCATAGAGTTCCTTGAATAAGACATGATCATTGATGAAATTATTTTTTGCACTGATAACCACCTCTATTTATTAAAATATCCATTAATACCACCCTTATTCACAAAGTATTAGTAGATGAAGGGTTAAGAATTAATGTGACATCTCTTTGGCTCATTAAACAACTTGGATATAGAAAAAATCATCTCAAGAAAACTTATCTAAAATGTCATGGATTAGACAAGACCAATATAAATTTTTTTGGTTGTACTTGGCTTCCTCTTACTGTTGGACCCAAAACTATAAATACCAAACTTATGGCTCTCAACTTACCATTATACTATAATATACTCTTAGGTCATCCATGGACACATTGCATAAGGGATATTGATTATTATAGTAGCTAATGTATCAAGTTCATTCATAATAAAAAATGGTATAAACATGAGGCTGATCCTAACCCATGGAGTATTTAGCTTCCCAATCCTAAATCTCAGTATCAAATTCCCACTATTCCAAGAATTAATAGTGTACCTTTACCTAAATTTGTCAATATGAATCTAGATATAGGTCACTCTTATCTATTTTGATGATGATGAGCCAAATGATTTATAAAATACATGAAATAATACCAAGCTACCTCCTTACATATCAGAGTGGCTCCTCCTTCCTTGTTAACAAATGATCATATCATCCCTCTCATCAATGAGATCACTGATTTCCCTCCTCCAAGTAATGCACATGAAGCATCTTATATAGAAGATGATTTCACTTGCAATGATATAGGCCAAGTTATTTTAAGACCCTTTAACCTTGTCACCTCATAAATTTAGTGATATAGGCATATCATCTTTTTAAGTTCCTTTAGAGACACAAGCATGTACTATCTCTCCCACCTATGATGATAACTACATTATGGCCCAAATTTAATTTTTAGATTTAGATGTTCAACATTATCAACAAACCTTAGCTAAAATTCATGATTTTAACTAAGATGTTCATACTATTTCCATGGATATTGAGTTGGAGTCTAAAGGGCATGTACCTCTAGTTAATTCTCGACTTCTTGATACTCTTTAAGTTATTGAAAAAATATTACCTTCAAAAATTTAAAACCTTCAAAACCTTTTATACCTCTTATCAAACCGGTCAGTTTACCAAATCCAATCCCTACCAATGATTCTAAAGATATGACTATTATCAATCCAATCAAATCCAATCAACCTTCCTCCAAATTTCTACCTACTCTTGAGATCACCCTTGATACAAAGGCAACACATTTATACCAGACACATTCTGAATATGATCTCCATGGTAAAAATATCATTGATCTTTAAGTAGACATGGAATATTATGGACCTTTACCTATGTTACCTAGTGATGAGTCATACTTAAGTTTCTCCTTACCCAAGAATCTCGACTTCCTTGGCAACATCACAAACTTGGGAATTTTAAATGAAAGGCTTCTTATTTTTGTAACTTCATTTCTCAAATCGATCCCAAAATCAATCCCATTTCTTCTCTCCCCAATGTGCCATTTCATTTTTAAGATGGAAATGCTACGATTATCGAAGAAACCATGAGAATAGAATATGGCATGCCATCATGTCCTCGACCTATAATAGTTTCTAGAGAACTCATGTTAACTGTGCATTATATTTTTAGTCTATTATTTGATAAATATCATGAGACTTTCACTTGGTCATATGAAGACATGCCTGGTATCAATCCTAATATAGTTTTGAACAACATAATCACATACTTATATGCCAAAATCATTTGGTAAAAATAATGAAAATTTCCACCCAAATTTTCCACCATATGACATAAATAAAAAATCAAACTATTAGATTCCAAGTTTATTAAACCTATGGAATTATTTTAAATGGCTGCCAAACATTTTTCCCATTTGTAAGAAAGTCACCATGGTTATTCCCATATGCATCAAATTCTGCAATCTCAACCTTGCTTATCCCAAAGATAATTTTCCATTACCTTAAATAGATTCCATCATATATTCTACTCTTCGATATGAAATGTTAGCACTCAAGGATTTTTTTTAGGCTACAATCAAATTACCATAGCTCTTGAAGACCAACACAAGACAACATTCACTATGGAATGGGGTACCTATTGCTATGTTAAGATGCCTTTTAGCTTCAAAAATGTCAGAACTACCTATTAATGGGATATGACTCATATTTTTCATGATTTTATACATAATATTGTGAAAATATATGTGGATGGTTTCATTGCCAAATCAAAAAGTTTCACAACCCATCTCTTTGATTTATCTATCATCTTTAATCAATTAATCAAGTACAAAGTTAGACTCAAACCCTACAAGTGTGACTTTGGCATTACATATGGTAAAATTCTAGGGTTTTTAGTCTCTCTTTGTGGTATTGATATTTATCCCACTAAAATAAATTCTATAATCAACTTTATTATTCCTCATTCCATTCTAGACATTCATACTTACCTCATCAAGCTTAGGGTAATCTAATGATTCATCCCCAAAATGGATTATCATATATACTCTATTAACTCGCTCTTAAGAAAGATAATGTTTTAGAATGGTCTGATCCCTATCAGAAGGCATTTGACAACATGAAAGAATACTTTCTCCATCTGCCTACCATTCGTCCACCTTCTAATGATTGTCATTTGATTTTATATACTTATTCTACCCTCGTATCAATTAGGGCAATGATTTCCCAATAAGATGATACTAGAAGAGAATATGTTATTTACTATATTAGTCAAGGCCTCATTGATTACAAAAATTGTTATACTAAAGTAGAACGTGATTGTCTCACTATTTATTTTGTAGCTAAAAAGCTTTGTCACTATATGCTCTATCAAACAACCTATGTTATTACTCATTCTGACCCACTTCATCACTTTTTATCCAAAGCATTTATACTTGGAGATAGAATTGGAAAGTGGATGGTTTTCTTAATGGAATTTAACCTTTGTATCATAATACAAAAATATATCAAAGGGTAAGTCATTTATGACCAACTTATAGTGGCACCCATACCTACTACAAATCACCTTCAAGATAGTCTCCTTGATGATAACATTATCTATATTAAAGGTCTCAATCATGATATCTCTATTAAAGATTATTTCCATAATTTCACTAATAATTTATAGTCAAGTAATCAAGAATATCCTTATGTCATTCCTAGTACTTTTAAATCCAAATTAGTTATCAAAAAGCTTCTTGAAGTTATCATCAATTTACGTGAAGACACCTGAACATTACACTTTGATGGCACCAAATGTCTCCAAGGAGATAGGTTAGGGTGTATTATATCAAATCCTCATGGAAAAATTATCCCTTTATCATTATTTATAACTTTTATATCACTAATAACTAGGCATAATATGAAGATTAAATTTTAGGCAGGAAAGTGATACTTGACTTAGATATTCCATATCGACATGCCTTGGATGACTCCCAACTTATCATCGATAGGTTAATGATGATTATCAATGTAAAAGTGAAAATATTATCATTTATAATAAAATGGATACCACCCTCACCAAAGTGTTTGAATATTTTACCATTGAGCCCATTCCAATAGATCAAAACTCTATCATTGACTCTCTTAACTCTTTGACATCCTTATTTCATCCACGTCAAGTACCTAGTGACTCCCAATTTATTATTCAAATAATGAAGTACCCATATTATATCCAATCACAAGATTTGATTATCTATAACATTGAGGCTATAAATATTTGATAGAGCCCATCATATAAAGACATTATCCAATTATTTGAACATCAAACTTATCCTCTGAACATAGATTCTTTCAAAAAGACTAGAATTCAAAAACAAGCTTTTAAATCTGTCTTTCGATACCATACTATTTATTATCATAATATAGAAGGTAACATGATTTATTGTGTAATGAAATAAGAGGTCCCTCCTCTCCTTGAAAAAGAACATAGGGGAATTTGTGGTTGTCACTGTAGTGGACATGTTACAACACATAAATACCTACGTATGGGATAATTTTGGCTTACTTTAAAAAAGATGCAATCAATTTTGTTAAAAAGTGTAGTCTTTTCCAATTATATGATGATCTAATAAATTCAACACCAAATAAGCTCCAAACTATGGAATCTCCTTGACCATTTGCCATGTTGGGATTACATCTCATAAAAAAACTACCTTGGTCACAAGATGGTAATGTTTTTATCATCATTGCTATTTAATATTTTACTGAATGGTTAGAATCCATGCTTCTTGTTAACATCAAGGGAACTACTATCTATAAATTTATCCTTAAACAAATAATTTTTCATTTTGGATTTCCCCATTCTATCATTTTTGATAATGGTGTAAATTTAGAAAATAAGGACATGAAGCAATTATGTGCTAAATTTAAAGTATCCCACAAATTATTTACACTTTACCATTCATGATGTTATGGCCAAGTTGAGGGCCAACATTATTCTCGCTACTCTGTGGTTCTGATTCTGTCTTACCATTAGAAGTCAAGCTTACCTCCTTACATATTCTCTTGATGGTATCATTCTTGATTAATAAATATATGAATTTTTACTTCATGCTCTCAATCTTCTTGATGAACAACATATAACCGCTCTTCAACATAATCGCCAATATAAGGCTCGATTGCCAAACAACATAATAAAAAGGTTAAAGTATGCACTCCTAATGTTGGTGATCTAGTCCTTAAATTATACTATACCCATGATAAAGAAGGAAAATACACTAAAAAATGGTTGGAATTTTATTTAGTGAAAGACATTCTTGGTCCTAACACCTATCACATCGAAGCTAATGAAGGCCATATTTTCAAAGAGCCCACTAATGCACAATTCTTGAATAAATATTTTTCTTAGATATTTCCCTTCTTATCATACATATATATGCTATAATAATAACAATTTTTTTTTTGATTTATACATGGATTTAACCCTCTATAATTGATTCTTGTTATACAAACATTAGTTGTTCCCTTGGTCCTTTGGTTTCTTTCTCTCATGAGTTGTATTGTAATACCATTGATAGGACCTGGGTTTCCTCATGAATTCTTTTTGCTTTCGTATATTGATTTTTCATTTCAAAGTTATTATTTATCAATGATTTTTAAACCTTAGGGTTTTTATTTTGTGAGTTTTAGTGTAATACCAGGCCCTCCTCACAAACACTATTGCTACCATTTTGTTTTCACATACTTTGTTTTCCCTCTTGGGTTTCTCTTTTGTGAGTTGCGGTGTAAGACCATGGATAAGACCAAGCCCTCCTCACCAATATCATTTTGCACATTTATTACATCTACTTTGGTTTCTCTTTTATGAGTTTTAGTGTAATCCTATGTATAGGATTAGGCTTTCTTCATAAAATTACCATTTTATTTTCAAAACACCTTTGCTAAACTGAGTATTCTTTTTTCTAGAATGTTAAGAAATGGTTACAAGTTTGTGATCCCATATTATCATCTTTAGTTTTTTATTTATTTTGTAGATAAAAATTATAAAAAAAACCATGTTATCATGTTTCCCTACACTTACATACATTATTATGATAAGGAATCACACTTACCTATCATTGGATCCCTTTTAACATTGTCACCTTTTTGGCTATTTGATGTAATTCAAATTATTTTGTGTTTATTCCCCTTGATATTCTTTCCTTTCATTCCAATTTGGATAAAACAAGGTCAAATTCAAGATATCACTTTTATTTCACATGAATTAACAAAAATCTTAGACACCATGCTCTCTAAGTTTCTTTTTCTTAGCAACCAAGTCCAAAGCTTTTGAATGATAGTCATTTTTTGAACCCATGTTTGGTTCTCTGAATCCATACAGAGGAAGAATATAAAAATTCATCAAAAGATAAAATCCAAATAATTTAAAATAAAATGCATTGATAAAAAGGTGACATACAAATTCAAAATTCAAAATCATACCATAAGGCATGATTCATAACACATCTCTTATCTCCAATCAAAGCTCAAAATCTATAGTTGACGTCATGACAGAGCTGAGGTCTATTGGGGTGCAGTAGGCCAGTAGATTGGGATAGGAGAATTCAAAATAATGTAAGTGCTACCTACTTTCTCATGAAAGTACCCAATCTTCATAGTAGACCGATGACTCTATAAGGGGTCATGAGGAATGAAGAACATGTTGTGGGAAGGTATGCATTTTAATTTTTCATGCATATAACCTTCATGGGATGATATTCATACTTCATTTGATGACCCAAGATTTATGTGGTTATGAAAAGTTCTTTAGAGTCATGAATGTCAAAAGTCCTCTTATTTTGACAAACCTAATTCTAGTGTCTTGACTTCGATAAAGAGTTTCTCTACCTTGATATTTACTTCATTTCTTGAACCACCCATTTCATTTCCCCCTTAACATGAGAATTTGATTTTGAATCTATTTTCCCACTTCTATATTCCCTCTTATTTACATCTTAAAACATGCTAGCACTAATTTTTTTTGGTTTTATTTATCCTTAGAACAAAATAATATGCTTAAGTAATTGTGTATTATCTTATTCTACCATTACTTTCCATTTCTAGAATTGACTTGGTTTATTTGATTTTTTTATCACTCCTTTTTTTTGGATAACTGTGTCCATTTTTAAATTTTTCATTCACTCCTTTTTTTGGACAATATGTCTATTTCTAAATTTTTATTTGTATTTCATTTTTTTTGAAAACTATGTCCATATATATATATATATTTTATACTTTTTTTTTTAGACAACTGCATCTATTTATACTTTTAGTAATTTTTCCATTATTGAGTGAGGTTGGCCTATTACTTCTCACACACCAAAGTTATTTTCCCCTTTTATGTACTTTTTCCATTAATGATTGAGTAAGGATTGTTACTACTTTCACTTTGATGTTTGATTACCATTTTTAATTATATCCTTAGTTTGACCTGGTTTGTTTACCTCTCTTACTTAATGTTTATTTGTTTGAGTTTTTTAGTCATGTAGTAGCCTTGGATTTTTGGTTACCTGATTTTCTCTAAATTTTTAGCTTGGTCATTTAGTCTTAACTTATCATTTATCACCCTAGCTTACTGAATTTTCAAGTACATCATGCCTACACACTTCAGTTATTTTAACTTTCTTGAGTTTGTTTGTTTTTGATCTTTAGTTTTGTATCCTTGGATTTGTCTAAATTAGTCTCTACGCCCACCACGATCAAAACTACAAACATAATATCCAAGCACCCAGTGATAAAAGTAAGTAAAGGTATGCATACTTTACTTTTATTTTATCTATTTCATTTTAGCCATTTAATTTAAGTTATTTTATGATTTAAAATGTTATAATTTATTTAGCTTTAGCGTTGTGTGTTGCCTTGTTATTTTCTCAAAGCACCATCACATGTTTCACCTGAGTGACACATAACGATCTTCAAATGGGACATATGTATACACATAATATTTTCAAAATTTATCAATAACTGATGTTTTATCTCTTTTAAGAACCCATTGAGTCTCAATCTCTATGAATTCATGCCTTAAAGGGTGCACCAAGAAAGGGGTGGGAAAACCATTGGTGCTTTACAAGATTATTGTACCCTATACCACCACCTGTAATCTATACTTCTCTAAAATTTGAAACCTCCCTTACATACTCATCCAAGTAATTCACCACCTTATTTATCCCCTATCTAAGTAAAAAACTCTTTTTGATGTTTACCAAACAAATTTGATCTAGGCCAACCTTATACTTAAATCATATTTGCATGTTACAAGACTCTATCAACCTTGGTAGACCTAGTCTGAGATCTAACTTACTTTTATGAAATAATGATACAGGGTCAATTAGGTAAACTCTATCTACTAACATTTTGGAAAGGTTTAGGGTTCTATCTAGTTATAGATACACATCCTTTTATCCATTTCTTAGATAGAGACATAAGTTAATTATTCATTTGTGCTTCTTTACGATATGCTCTTCTACCATTCTACTTGAGGAGTTATTTCTTAGGGTCTACACTTGGAGAGAATAACCTCTATCTTGTGAAATCTTGAGATTCACTAGGATGTCCTTTGATAGACTATAGTCCATTATCCATCCTTATATTCTTTAACAATATACAACAATCACTTTTAAAACACTATTTGCCAAGGGAGGTATTTAGTCTCAAAGGGTTCATCTTCAAGATAAGTATCTCTAACTTTACTCCTCTATTTTGGTAGATATAAGTAGCATAAATAATGGATTTTGAATGTATTTTTATTTCCATGCATTAGGGTTATATCTATACATATCTTAATTATAATTATTCTATGCATGTTTAATTTAAGGTTTATTACCCCCATTTTATGCCATAAACTTTGGTGACCACCAGGTTAGATTTTAATTTACTTTGAATATACTTAGTGAATATAGAAACCATAGGACTGAACTAAGGTTATCACATAGTGTTACTTGATTAGAGGTTTTGTAACCCTCTCTAGTGAATTATTATGGTAAAAGACCCCTTTGATTAGGTATAATATATCCATCTTGGTCATGACCCTGATTGTCTAAATGTACCAAGAAGCAGAAGTGTACATATGATTTATTTACTCCAAACTAGGATTGATTTATAGATCAACTACATTTATCCTTATATACACAAACCCCTTCAATGGAAACTCTGTGAGTCCAACATTGCACAAAAATAATAAATTTTGGTAGAACCAAGTGTTTTTGTGAAGATATCTACCACTTGTTCATTTTTAAGACAAAAATGTAGATTAATATCACCATTAATGACTTTCTCTCAGATCAAATGCACATAAAATTCAATATGTTTAGTTCTTTGATGTTGTACTATATTTTTTGGTAGAGCTATACAAATTTGGTTATCACACAGAAGGGTAATACTATGAGAAACATCCAAATGAAGTTCTAACAACTTTTGTAGTCACATGGATTATTTAGTAACTTCCATAACACTTTTGTACTTTAATTCACTAAAATAGATAGAAATATTAGGTTACTTTTTGTTTATCCAATTGATAGCACTTGTACCAAACTTAAACACATCCAAATGTAGATTTGTGATATATAGTATCATCATCATGATCAACATCACAATAACCATATAATTTAGCATTATCAATGTGTGAATAAAATAAATTAAAATTTATTTTTACTTTAATATAACGAAGTATACATTTTACCAATTTCGAATGATCCAAATAGGGATCCTTCATGAATCTGGAAACAACACCTACATCAAATGAAATATTTGGCATAGTAATGATTAGATATATCAAAATACCAATAAGTTGCTTATAAAGTGTGGGGTTAGCTTTGTCACACTAGGTTTTGGATCAATTTTAACATAAACTTCAATAAGAGTAGATGTAGGATTACAATCAAGCATATTAAACTTAACAAGAATATTATGTGTATAATAAGATTGTGATATAATAATTGATTCTTTATCCTATAAATATAGTTATTACTAAAAAAATATGAATAATGTTTAAATAAGTCATTTCAAACATTTGAATTAGTTTATTCTTATATTTATGAATTAAAATAATTAGATCATGTAGTAGCCTTGGATTTTTGGTTACCCGATTTACTCTAAAATTTTGGCTTGATAATTTAGTCTTAACTTAACATTTATCACCATAGCTTACTAAATTTTCAAGTATGTCATGCCTACATACTTTAGATATTTTAACTTTATTGAGTTTTTTTTTTTTTTTTTTTTTTGATCTTTAGTTTTGTATCCTTGGGTTTTTCCAAAGTAGTCTCTATGCCGTCCATGATAAAAAAATAAAAACACAACATCCAAGCCTCTAGTGATAAAGGTAAGTCAAGGTATGCATACATTACTTTTATTTTAGTTATTTCATTTCAGCCATTTACTTTAAGTTATTTTATGATTTAAAATGATATAATTTATTTAGCTTTAGCATTGTGTGTTGCTATGTTCTTTTCTCTAAGCACCATCCCATGTTTTACTTGAGTGACACATGATGATCTTTGAATAGGGCATATTTATACACATAATATTTTCAAAATTTATCAATTACTGATGTTTTTTGTCTTATAAGAACCCATCAAGTCTCAATATTTCTAAGTGTATGCCTTAAAGGGTGCACCGAGAAAGGGGTGGGCAGACCATTGGTGCTTTACAAGATTATTGTACCTTATACCACCACTTGCAATCTATAATTCCCTAAGATTTGACACCTCCCTTACACACTCTTACAAGTAATTCACCACCTTATTTATCCCCTATCTAAGATAAAAACTCTTTTTGATGTTTACTAAATAAATTTGACCTAGGTTGACCCCATACTTAAATCATATTTGCATGTTATGGGACTCTATCAACCTTGGTAGACCTAGTCTAGGGCTTAACTTACTTTTATGAAATAATGATATAGGATCGATTAGGTTGAATTTATTTGCTAAACTTTTGGAAAGGTTTAGGGTTATATCCAGTTATATATACACATCCTTTTAGCCATTTCTTAGATAGAGACACGAGTTAATTATTCATTTGTGATTCTTTATAGTATGCTCTTTAACCATTATACTCAAGGAGTTATTGCTTAGGGTATACACTTGGAGAGGATAAACTTTGTCTTGTGAATACTTGAGATTCACTAGGAGGTCCTTGGCTAGACTATAGTCCATTATCCATCTTTAGATTCTTCAAAAATACACAACAATCTCTTGCAAATCACCATTGGTCAAGGGAGATATTGAGTCTTGACGGGTTTATATTCAAGGTAAGTATCTCTAAATTTACTCCTCTATTTTGGTAGATATAAGTAGCATAAATAATGAGTTTTGAATGTATTTTTATCTCCATGTATTAGGGTTATATCTATACATAACTTAATTATAATTATTCTATGCATGTTTATTTTCATGTTTATTACCCCCATTTTGTGTCACAAGCTTTGGTGACCACCAAGTTAGATTTTACTTTATTTTGCATATACTTAATGAATATAAAAACTATAGGACTTATCTAGGGTTATCACATAGTGTTGCTTAACTAGAGGCTTTGGAACCCTCTCTAGTGAATTATTATGGTAAAAAACCCCTTTGATTAGGTCTAACAAATCTATCTTTGTCATGACCCTAATTACTTAAATTTATCAAAAAACAAAAGTGTAAGTCTAATTTATCTTTTCCAAGCCAGGATTGATTTGTAGATCAAGTGAATTTCCCCTTATATACACAATCCCCCTAAATGGAAACTCTGTGAGTCCCAACATTACACAAAACTAATAAATTTTGGTAGAACCAAGTGTTTTTGTGAATATATCTACCACATGTTCATTTGTAAGAAAAAATTATAGATTAATATCACCATTAATGAATTTCTCTCAGATCAAATACATAATAAATTCAATTTTTCTAGTTCATTGATTTTGTACTATATTTTTTGACAGAGCTATAGAATTTTGGTTATCACACAAAAGGTTAGTATTGAGAAACATCCAAATGAAGTTATTTTAACAATCTTTGTAGTCACATAAATAATTTAGTAACTTCAATATCACTTTTTTACTTTGATTTAGTAAAATAGATAGAAACATTAGGTTCATATTTGTTAATCCAAGTGATATCACTTGCACCAAACTTAAACATATCCAAATGTAGATTTGTGACATATAGTATCACCATCATGGTCAGATTCACAATAATCATATAATTTAGCATTATCAATGTGATAATAAAATAAATTAAAATTTATTATTACTTTGATATAATGAAGTATACATTTCACCAATTTTCAATGATTTAAATAGGGATCCTACATGAATTTAAAAGCAACACCTACATCAAATGAAATATTTTGCATATTAATGATTAGATATATCAAACTACCAGCAAGTTGATTATAAAGTGTGGGGTTAGCTTTGACACACTAGGTTTTGATAAATATTAACACAAACTTCAATAAGAGGATATGTAGGATTAGAATCAATCATATTACACTTAACAAGAAGATTATGTGCATACTAAGATTGTGATACAAGAATTGATTCTTTATCTTGAAATATAGTTATTCCTAAAATATTATTAATAATGCCTAAATCAATCATTTCAAATATTTGACTTAGTTTATTCTTATATTTATGAATTAAAATAATTAGATCACTAGTAATAATAAGATCATCAACATATAATGCAATTAAGATAATACAACAATTTTTAATTTTTACAAAGAGATCATTATCATAATAATAGTTAGCGAAACCTAGTTCTTTAAAATAACTAGTGATTTCAGAATACCAAGCTTGAGGATCTTGTTTTAAATCCTAAGATATTTTTTTAATCTTACTAAAAAAAACTCTTTTGTTAATGTTAGTGAAACCTTTTGGCTGAGTCATATATATTTCTTCTTCTAAATCACCATTTAGGAATGCATTTTTGACATCCATTTGGTGTATAATACAACCATTATTAGCTAAAAGAGAAATGTTTAGTTTAAAAATACTCATTTTTACTACATGATTAAAGGTTTCAACATAGTCAATCCTAGGTTTATGAGTAAAACTACAAGCAACTAATCTTGCTTTAAATTTGTCAAGTTTTACCAATTGAATTATATTTGATTTTATAAAGCCACTTAAAACCAACCATATGCCTTTTACGTAGAGGTGGGACAAGATCTCAAGTCCATTTTTTAATTAAGTAATTATACTCAACTTGTGTAGAAACATTCCATTAATCATTTTGAATAGCTTCCTCAAAATATTAAGGTTTACATTCATACATAGTCATTACAACATGATAAGAATGTTAACTCCTAGTCAATTTATTAATGTTATCAAGATTAGATGATTGGATTAGGATTTATACCCATTTAGGTCTTATATATTGAACATGAAATTCATAAGGTTCCTTAGACCCTAATTTATAAAAAAATAGATCAAATTTTGCTAGGGTATCGATTTATTCATGAGTAACATGAGAGCTGGGTTCATCAAATGAATAATTTTGAGGGCATTCCACAGTGAGCTCACAAAAATATTTTTCAAGGATAAGAACATTCCTATTATCAATTATTTGTCTTTTACATAGATCATATACTCTTAATCTTTTAGTTTTACATCCATAACCTAAAAGGATGCACAAATATGAGGTAGGATCAAGTTTCTTTCTTTTAAATTTAGGAACAAAGATGGAAGCAAGACTACTAAGGATCCTAAGATGAGCCACACTAGGTTTATTTTTAAACCACATTTCTAAAGAGTTGGAACTATGCAAATTTTTAGTAGGGACTATGTTCAAAATATGAACAATAGTATTCATGGTTTCAACCCATAATAACTTCGAAAAATTTGTAGAATATAACATTTTTCTATCCATTTCATAAATAGTGCAATTTTTCCTTTCAACAATACCATTTTTTTGTGAGGAATAAAGAGTTTTTAATTACTTTCAAATTTAAAAATAATTAAAAAAGAATCAAATTATTTACTAATATTTTCAGCATCATTATCAAATTTTAATCTCTTAATAGAAAAATTAGAAGCATTTTCAACAATAACTTTAAATTCTTTGAATTTAGACAATATTTCAGATTTATTCTTTATAAAATATGACAAAATCATTCTAGTATGATCATCAATAAAAGTAAAAATATATAAATAACCATTAAGAGATGTAACTTCAAAGAGTCCTATAACATCACTATGTATTAACTCTTAAAGGTGAGAGAAATTCACATCATGATTCTTATGAAAGAGATTAGTATATTTTTTACCACATAAGCATCTTTCACAAGCTTCATGATGAGAAGAGATAGAAGGAATACCAACAATAAGATTATGAGAATACATATCATATAAAATTTTAAAATAAACATGTCCTAATATTTCATGTCATAATTGATATTCATTCCTATTATGCGATGACAGATAACATGCAGAAGAAGCAAAAAATATGCATAAACCATTTTTTTTGAACACCTTTAGCAATCAAAGAACTAGATTGATTTATAATAGAAAAATTAACCTTAAGAAAAGTTACAATGAAATTATCATTCGTAATTTGTGAACAAGATTTTTTTTTAAAGTTTAGGTACACATAAAACATATTTAATAACAATATTTGTAAAATTTGATTTTATTTGTTTAGTAGCTTCTAAAAATGAATTATCTCATAGGTATATATTTTAAAAACACATATATTATTAGATAAAATATGAGATAAGAAATTCATATGATGTGATGTACCACTATCTAAAATCTATTCATTTTCATTAGAAGCAAACAAGACAACATATAAAATAACAACATATAAATTATGTTCCCAATTGTTATTCTTGTGATTATTTTAATTAGATTTATTCCCTTTGTTATTTCTATAGGTTTTATAATTATCTCTATCTTTGTTTTATAACAATTTCCCTTCTATGACTAAATTTATCACATAGAATACAATTCCCATTAAATTTAACTTTATCATTCTTATTACCATATTTTTTGCTCTTATTTTTTCTATTTGTAGAATTAGGATTAGATTTATGGTTCTTATTGTTATAGAAAATGACATTGAGAGCAAGAAGTGATGGAGTGGAATTATCTTTAGAATCAAAATTAGACATCACTTACTCTTCTTAAATTATAAGTGCAAAGAGAGTAGTAATGTTAAGGATATCTTACTCTGTTTGGTATTTTGAATTAAGAATTGAAATAAAATTATGATTTTTTCAATGAATATTTAACTATATAATGAAATATTTTTTTAAATTTTGAATAAGATTACAATCACAACCATCTCACTGAAATTTAATGTTTTTAATTTTTGTAAAAAAATTAACTTTTTCATCACCTTTCATAGGTGCAGTAAACAATTCAAGAATTAACTTAATAATATTAGAGAGACAAGTACCCTCATGAATAACTTAAAAGAGTTTAAAAACATTTATATGATACTCTTGATTGCCAATATGGAGTAGAAAATCATCCTTAATACTTTGCAAATTTTTTGACATGGCTTCTTGCAATTTCTATTGAAACACATTTGTAAGCTCAGGTGTAACATGTCATCGTGACTAGGATTTTTCCATTCCAAAAACTATGTTACACATATTTTAGGACACAAATTCCACTTTAATATGATTTTTTAAGATACTATAGTTAGATCCATTAAGCAATTAAGATTTATTTAACATAAAATTAAGAGAAGCCATAACTTTCCTTTAAAATAAACACCACGACACTAAAAAAGGCTTTAAAAAATACATTTTAATGTGAATTTGAATTTTATTTTTCAATGAAAATAAATATTTTAGGGTTTAAACAATAATATCCACTTATTTTAATTTTAAAAAATTTACAAACTGTAAATAAAATCCACATAAATGATAATCATAAGTGTCACAAAAAATCATATCACAGAATAACTTCAACACTACAAAAGATGAAAAATATGAATAAGTAAGATTTAAATCAATAAATGGACCATACCAATGTATCCAAAATACTTAAAAACATAGAAATTGACCGGTCACATGACCATGGGCGAGAAGAAATAGTCTAGGTCAAGTGCCACAAAATAATTAGGCTTTTGAATGTGAGATACTAAGCACACAACTCAAAAAAATATATTAAAATAATTACTTCAAAAAAATAAAATAGTTTAAACATGTTTGATAAAAAAGTAGTGGTGGAGGGATTTGAACTCTAGACCTCCCATTTTTCAAGTTTTTAGTAAAAAGAATACAACCAAGACTTCTAATAGATTACTTAGGAGTTTATATGCATAAATTTATTTTTAAATATTACACACACACACACACACACACACGCACACACACACACAATGGTGAATGCAATTTATTTTAAAGTTTACTTTTGAGTAAAAAATAAATTAACAAAATTTTTAATAAACATTTCCCAAAGACAAATACAAACCTTTGAAAGCTCCAAGAAGATAAATGGTATTGGGGAAGAGAGAAAACAACAACATAAAGGTGTTAGAGTCCATCTCAGGCCATAAAACTTGACAAATAACCTTCAAATGGTCCTCTGAGCAAGATCCAATGTTCAAAATCAAACTTTAATAACCAGATCTAACTTTTTGTGATGATAGCTACTATACATAGCCATAATATGATGCCATAGGTAGTAAGTATATTCATATAAAATGAATTCAATCTTATGAAACTCTCTTGGATGTGTTTTTAGGCTCAAATGATGGAGATTTAATCAACAAGAAATGAGATTCAAGGTGAGGAGTGAAAACTTAATTTCTTATATATTTTCATTTTTTTTAATGTCACAAGGATATAAAACAACACACAGGGGAACATTTCTTCTCATTAATTTTTTTTTATGGCTTCAACAAGCTCTCTATGAGTGATTTTAGACCAAAACTAAGATATTTAAAGACTAGATCAGAGGTCAAACATGAGAAGCTTGAAAACTAATTTTTATACTTTATTGGGCCATACTATGGCCATACCATTCCTATACAAGGCTGAAAAAGTATGAATTTTATCTTTGAACAAGTATCTCGGTCCTCACAAATTGTCTTGTTGATCAATACACATATCTAAGCTCTACTACCATGATAAAATTCATGTAATATATGAAATTTACACACACATGAGACCTAGATGTGTAATTAATAAGAAAAGAACACAAATCAATGACATAGTATATATGTGGAAAAACATCCAATGGAGGTGAAAAATCCACACTTGATATTCATTAATGAGAAACCACACCCCAATACAAATCCTCTTCTTCTCACTTCTTCTCAATCAAGCCTTAAAAAAAGCACTCTAAATAATATTTTCCACACATAAATATTCAAATAATATCATTCACACAAGGCATTGTCTATGAGTATATTTTACCAAGGGTAAAATGACTTTATATTGGGGTGTAGAGGTGGACCATTGTAATCAATGGGTCTAACCTCTCCCTGAATAACCCTCGATGGTAATATATATATTTTAATTTATTTACATAAGATTACCTTGTGTTAATAAATTAAATATATTTATCTCATGTACTAACTATTATGATAATTTTAAGGGTAAGTAACACCACTTAAGCATTATTTATTTCAAGATAAATACAATCTTACTGAGTAATTAAAAATGAATAGAACAACTAGGGAGAGATGCATGATATCCATCATGGTATCAAAAAATTTGGAAGATGCATGATACCCATCATGGCATTGAAAAAATGAGAAGATGCATGATATTAATCATGGCATCGTAAACTAAGAAAATAACCAAATAAGAGTCATGGCCATTATGCATACATAAGAAACACACACAAAATCATAAAAACAAGAATGAAATCCAACGGGCCACATACATGGGACATGTTCAAATGTGACTCACACACATAAAAGCATACAATAAGGCTTAGAGCCAAAAAATAAGGACATGTTCAAATGGACACAATTTAAAAAAATAAACATAAAAAATATGAAACATAGAAGAAAACATATAAATTATGCATGAATACTTGTAGTTGATCAACATAGGTAATTTTAACATCAATATATTCAACAACTCAAAAATTTAGTAAAATTGTAATGGGAATGTAAGTGAGCAAAAATGATAGATTTAGTGTAATGTATTGAATTAGAGTATAAACATAGGGATAGTCATAGAAGGATAAAACATGTGTAAGAGAATGCCCCCAGTGAACTTGTTATGATGCAAATAATATATAGAAGGCTTGTGACTAATTTGGATTTGAGAATTTATATCTTATGTTCACTAGGACACAATTCCATTAGAATCAGACAAGAGCACAAAGTGTGATTGTATATATATAACATTATTGTCTCTATAATTTTTTTTGGGTTTGAGACAATATCACCACTTACACCTGCATCTAGGGATGACAACTTGTATGTTTTATAACTCACTCATGTACAACGGTGAAACATTTTTATATAAATTGGATAAAAATATATTATATATATTGATCATATATAAATTGATGAAAATGAACTACACATATCATGTGTAGGTCCTGATTTTTGAGTTTTCTAGAATATTTTATTTTTTATAATTTTTTGAATATAGGAAACTAAAAAAGTAACATATTAAATAATGACTCTAACAAGAGCCTCACAATCAATATATCATACATCAAGCATGGGAAAGATGATATCTCAAAAATGGAAAGTGTCATGATGTTATGAAGGAACTGATCTCAACTCAGAATCCTAAAATTGATTTGAATTTGAACCATAAGTGCCCTATCATGATTATATGTAGTATATTATGTATGTTGTATAATATTTTAAACTCTAGGGCTCTTTAGAACCCATTGTGGAGTGTGAGAACTCTATGTTGGATTTTTTTACAAAACACCCTTATTATCATGTAGCATCAATCTAGAATGTGCTAGAGTAGAAAGAGGCTCTATATAATTTATGAAAAAATGTTAATTGAGTGGATTTCCAAGGATTATTCTCCTTGGAAAGTTGGCCACTTGATTTTGAACTTTTTATGTAGGTTGAACCTTTTTAGGATATTTAACTATAATCCACTATGCAAGAATAATAAATTTTTTTAAAGGGTATTCAGATGGAATATCATGGATTATGATGACCTTAATAAGATAAATATACTTCAAATATCTATGAAATTTATAAGGAAATACATACAATTTTGAAGCCAAGGACATCCCAATAACATACTAAAGATGCCTTCACTGGGTACTAATATAAACTTGATGGCCATATGTGCTAGGCCAATATATAGTGGTGGTAAAATCTCATTGATAAAAATATGAATATGACCATTGAAACCCTTGATGACTATTAAATTAGGAACTAGATCCCCATCTATGTATTCAAGGTGATACAAAAGTGTCATTGTACACATTAACACTTTGGACCATGACACTTTGTATAGGTTAATGATTAATATGATTAAAAATGAACAAAGAGTGGAAATTCAAATCATCATCAACTATATCATGCTTTATAAATGTGATAATAAGTCTAGGTGACATTGAATATAATATCTACCAATAATTTCATTTAGAGGATGGTGTGCCTCTATATGAGAATGATAAGAAATTGGTGGAGGGTGTGCATTATATGTGTAATACACTATGTATTCAAATAAAATAAGACATATCTATAGCTTATCCTACTCAATAATATCCACTATCACATAATATAATCAACTAACAATCTACTTAGCAATACTTTGTTATATTTGGTTTATGACCAATGATAGATCTGCTAAACCTAAACTAAGTGATCTCTTACCATACATGGAAAATGAGAGTTTCAAAGGCCTATAGTCAAATTACATAATACAATAACCCTAGCTAGGTCTTATGATTGTAATAAAAGTAAGAAAGTTAATCTACTAAATAAACATGCAAGTTAATCTAGTAAATTAATATGTAAGCTAATATAGTGCTCACCAAATCTTATTGTACAAATGTGAAAGATAATAAACAAGCAAAGATAATTATATTCAAGACAATATAGAATTAATCTAATAAGGAGAGACAATTTAATCTATTAGTTCCTAAAACATCTACTTATCAAAATATGATGATCTATGAGTATACTTACCTTATTGAATTGAACCCATCATGCTTCAATCTCTCCCTTAGCCAATAGTGATTTGAAACTTCTCTTATGCATTGAAAAAATCCAAAATACAAGTGCTAATAATTAAAATAAAAAACCTAAGCAATGAAACCTTTAATTGAAGAAGATTTATGAGCTATAATGACACATAATTGAATGATCTCTTTAGAAATGAAGTTAAATGGGTACTTATAACTAAGGATTAACCCTGAACCCTCCCAATAATTTCGCTGACAAGGTCAGTTGGGTCAACCTTCTTTGGTGGGAAATAGATCCATTAGGTATTGAAATAGGTTGACTGGGCCAATAGAGTTTCATAACACGTGCTAAGTCCCAACAAGGTTAACCGAGTTGGTGTAGTAGGAAAATGAAAAAAATGGGTGTTACTTAGATAAGGGTTATTTTAGGTGGTGAATTAATTATGGACATGTATAAGTGGGTTTTTATTTCTTATGGAATTTGAAAAGAGTATATTGTAGTGGTTTTAGGTAATGGTATAGGGGCCAAAAATCTTTCAAAGCACCAAATATCTACCAACCCCTTTCTCGGTGTACCTTTTAAGGCATGTACTAAGAGAGATTGACATTCGATGGGTTCTTGAAATAGAAAAATATCAATAATTGATAAAGTTTAAAATAATTATGTATATACATATTCCCCACTCAAATCTCATCACGTATCACATAGTTGTAACATGGGATGGTGCTTTGAGAAAGAACATTACAACACACAACGTTGAGCTAATAAATTATAGTAAAAAACATAGATTAAAATGACAGTAAAAACATAATTGAAAGTATCATATATATACCTTGACTTACTTTTATCATAAAATGATTGCCTATTGTATTTTTAGTCTTGATCATGGAGGGAACATTAGTTATTTTAGATAAACCTTAGGGATACAAAATTAAAAGGTAAAAATAAACAATCGTAGGGAAATCAAAATAAATAAACTTTGCATATTTGAATAAATCACTTGGATAATTGGTAATCTATGGTGACAAATTCTAAGTTAAAACCAAAAGACCAAGGAAAAATGGATAAAATGAGATTAAATCAAGTAACTTAAAAGCCAAGGCTACTAAATGATTGAAAAAATTAAACACATGTACCTTAAGTAAGAAAAGTAACAAACCAGATAAAAACAAGGACACATGAAACTGAAATAATAGATCTAAAATCAATGTAAAATAAGTGACAAACCATAATTGAATAAATATGAAAAAATAACATAAAGTAAGACAACATTGATAAGTGAGAAGTAACAATCCAAACTCACTCAACAATGGAAAAAGTGAAATAGATAAATGAAACAAGATTATCCGATAAAAGAGTGACAAATAAATTTATACTTTGTTAAATGAAACCAAGGAAATCTAAGAATGATAAAGCAATGGTGTAAAGAAGTAATGCATAGTCACTCAAAAATAAAGTTTTTTTCTTAAGGTAGATTAAACCAAAACAAAACTAGTAGTAACATGTATTTAAGAAGAGATGAAGAATAGGGAATACATAAGTTGGGAAATAGATTTAGAAACAAACTTGTTTATCTAGGGGGGAATGTGTGGTGGGGAAAATGTAGGTGGTACCAAGTTAGAAAAATCTATATCAGAATCAAGACACTCAAATTATGTTGGTAAAATAGGAAGAATTTTGACATTAAAGATTCTAGATAACTTGCCTTAGCCACACAAATTTGGGTTATCTAGCGAAGTATAAATATCATCCTATGAAGGCTATATGCATGAAAATTAAAATGGACCTACCTCACCACACAAAATGTTCCCCATTCCTCATGACCCCTTACAGATCCATCAATATACTATAAAGATTGGTTACTTGTGTGAGAAAGTAGGTATCACTATAGAGAATATTATAATATCCTATCCTAGTCTACTAGACTATCTTACTCCCATGGACCTTGGCTCTATCATGAAGCTAAATATGGAGTTTTAGCTTCAACTAAAATATAATATGTGTTTGATAATCACATATTTTGGTATGATTTTCAATTTTGATTTCATAGGTGCCTTTTAATCATTACCTTTTATTTTAAATGATTTGGATTTTAACTTTTTGATGGATTTTTCTATTCCTTATCCATACAGATTCATAAAACCCACATGTGTATTAAAAATGAATTATCTCTAAAAAACTTAGAATTGATAGCTAAGGAAAATAAATTAGAGAATATGATGTATAAGAGTCTTGTACTTGCATTTTAAATAATAATTTTATCTTGAAATTTAACATGGAATGATTGAGTTACCTTAAATCATAAAAGTTGTGAAAATGATATAGTGACATGTAAGCATGATTCTATATCATAAGAAATAGTGTAAGTGTAGGGAGATATGTAAAAAAGAGTTTTTATGTAAAGTTGTTTCCATAAAATAAAATAACTAATTTTGAGAGTATGAAATCACAATCCTTAAACCAATGCCTTAAATTTTCAAGGAAAACACTTGATTAAAGATGTTTAATAATTTGGAATTTTTTTTGAGGGAATCATGGTCTTATCCAAGGTCTTACACTAAAACTCATGAAATATAAATTGAGGTAGGTGAAAATATGAATTTTTTTTGTGAGGAAGGCTTGGTCCTATCAAAGGTCTTATATTATAACTCACAAAAGAAAAATAAAGTGAAAACTGAATTAAATAATAAAATATTTTCATGAGGATGGATGAGACCTATCCATAGTATTATAATGCAACTCATGAACTAATGAAAGTAATAAAGATAGATTGAATGACCCATGGTAGGAACTAAGGCCACAAAGAGTAATGTAAATTTGCATATTAGAGATATTTATAGGAAACTTGCAAGAAGTGTTAGTATATACATGATATGGAATTATGTGAGAAATAATAAATATTTAAAGCAAAATATTTCTTTCAAAATTGAGCACTAGTGGGTTATTTGAAAATATGTCCTTCATTAGTTTGTAATCTATAAGTATTAGGACCAAGGATATCTTTTACAAGATAAGGAACCCACCATTTTTGGGCATACTTACCTTTTTTTTATCATGTGTATGATCTAGCTTGAGGAATAAATCACCAATATTTAAATTTTGGACTCTAACCTTTTTATTATGTTTTTTAAAAATGTGAAATTTGTATTGGCAGTTATGTTGTAAATCAACCATACGTCGCTCACCAATGAGATATAAAGAATGGAGATGGACTTCACATAATTCCTCATCAAGAATAATTCCATGAAGAGAAATTTTTAGGGATGGTAGATCAACTTCTAGAGGCAATACGAATTTAGACCCATATACTAATGAAAATGACGTTGCCCCAATCATAATACATATATTAGTGCGATAAAACCAAAGTGTAGAATAAATTTGAATATGCCAATGTGTACGAAACTATTTAATAGTATTTTGTAAAAAAAAATGCATAATTTTATTAGTGTATTTTGCTTGGCCATTTAATTGAGAATGATAAGGTGTTGAGAATTTACGCATAATTTTGAATTTTACACATAATTGTTTCATATGTTTATTTTTGAATTTGCCACCATTGTTAGAAATGATGGTATGAGGAAATATAAAATGGAAAATGATTTGATTGAGAATAAGTTTATGAATGGAAATACTAATAATGTTAATAAGAGGCATGGCTTACACCCATTGGAGAAATATTCAGTGGTAGTGATGATGAACACATGACCATCTTGTGATATAGGTAACTTGCCAATGAGATCTAATCCCAACATAGAGAATGAAAACAAAGACTTTAAGGTTTGGAGTTTGGATGGATGTGAGTGGATGATATCATCATTACGTTAACAAGGATCACACCTTTTAACTAAATTAATGGCATCTTTTTAAGAGTAGGATAAAAATAACCCATACATAAGCATTTGTAGGCTATAGTGTGGCTATTATAGTGACCATTACAGATTCCCTTATGTGCTTATTTAAGGAGAGTAAAAACTTCTTTTGTAATTAAATAACATAATAAAGTTCCTTATACATTATGATAATAGAGTGTGTTGTATCGATGTACATATTTGAATTCTTTTTGAAAATTTGAGTCTTTTCATGAAAATCTACTTCTGGAGGGTAAATATGATGTTCAATGAATTGAATTATGTTTTTTACCATGAGCTTTGTTGAATAGTAACAACCTCTAAATGACATATTAGGGAATAATTTTTATTTATTAAATAAAAAGGTGACTTCCTCATTTGGATAAAGAATTGAGAACCATGAAGTACTTGATGAGGGTGAAATTGAGATGCTGATAAAGTAAGAGAATCAACTATAATATTTTATTCTCATGGGATAGGTTTGATGGTGAAAGAAGCAATTTCTTTAGCAAGTGTAGTGGCAATTTGATGATATGTGATACGGTTTTCACTTTTATATTGATAATTTTCATTAACTTGATGACTTATGAGTTATAAGTTAGCTAAGGCATGTAGATATGGGATGTCTATATCGATTACAAATTACATGCTTAGTATTAGAGCTTCATATTCAACCATATTATTAGTGACGGCAAAATTTATTCAAAATGCAAGAGGTATGAGTTTAACATGTGGGTTGGTTAAGATACGACTTTCCCCAGATCCTTGAAGGCATTTGGCACCATCAAAGTGAAGTGTCCAAGTGGATTCATGTAAGTCTATTGTAATTTTTGGTAATTCTTCGATAGCTACTTTAGATTTAGCACTATAAGTAAGAATATAAAGTTATTCATGGTTATTCACTTATATATTGGTAATGAAGTTATGAAAGTAATCTTTGAGTGATATTTATTAGTTAATAACTTCAATAAAAAGGATTTACTCATCAGGAAGGGTATCTTGAACATGGTTTTTATCTGGTAGGGAAGCCACTGCAAGTTGGTTTGCAATGAATTTTACTTTGACATATTTTTGTGTTATGATTTAAATATCAAATTCCATTGATAGGACCACCCATTTACCTATTATATCACAAGGTAAGAAAGATTTAGAGAATAAATGATGAAGTAGATCATAATGGACAATGACATAAGTATTTTGATAGAGCATATAATGACAAATTTTTTTAACTATGAAATAGATAACGACACAATCATGTTATAATTTTGTATAACATTTTTTGTAATCGATTAAGCCTCGATTGATATAATAGATGGTGTTTTCTCTATAAATATTTTCTTGATGGGTTAGTATTTCCCCAACTAATATGGGGGTAGAGGATGTATATATAAATAATGTATGATCATCTGAAGGTGGATGAAGAGTGGGAGGATGAAGTAGAGATTATTTCATGTTGTCAAATGACTTTTGGCATGAATATATCTATTATAAAGCATTACATATTTTAAAAATGGAATTAATGGAATAAATATGGTAATCCATTTCTAGAACAAAGCAAAAAATTGCCTCAAGTTTTTTAAGGTGTGTTCATATGTATATAATGGAGTGAGGAACATGCATGTTTATAATAGCATTTATTTAACTGGATGACATCAATGCCTCAGAGGGAGACTAGAAAACCTATAAGTTTACCAGAATTAATCACAAGTACAAATTTAAAGGGATTAACTCTAACTTTATATTTAATGAGTCAATAAAAAATGATAACCAAATCATGAAGGTATTTTTTACGACTCTTAGATTTGGAAATGAGATCATCTACATAGGTTTCGATGATTTTGTGAATAAGATCATGAAAAATATGGGTCATTGCATGTTGATAATTAGTTCTAACATTTATGAGACTTAAAGGCATTTTAACATAATAATAGGTGCCCCATTTTATGGTAAATGTCATTTTATGTTGATCTTCAAGATCTATGTGAATTTGGTTGTATCTAGAGAAGCCATCCATGAGTGTTAACATTTTTTAGCTCGTTGTAGAATCAATAATAACATCTATTGAAGGTAAAGGAAAATGATCTTTTGGACATGTTAAATTTAGGTTTTAAAATTTAATTCATATATGAATAACCATGGTGATTTTTTATGAATAGGGAAAATTTTTGACACAGATTCAGAGTATTCCATAGGTTTAATGAATTTAACATCCAAAAATTTGATAATTTCTTTATGACATAAGGTAAAAATATTAGGAGGGATTTTTTGTTGCTTTTATAAAATGTGTCTAGCTTCCAGATAAGTGATGATGTTATGAACAATGATGATAGGATCAATTCCCAACATATATTCATATGACCAAGCAAATGTCTCATGATATTTGTCAAAGAAGAGGCTAAAATTGTCATGCTCTTCATGAGTGAGTTCTTTAGAGACGGTAATAGGTCGAAGATATGTAAGTGTGCCCTATTCAATTTTTGTAGTTTTATCAATAACATTACCATATTAGAAATGGTATGGATAGATAGAAGGGAATAAATAGGATGTGTTTTACGGTCCACACTAGTAGTAAAATTTTTTAAACAAAGAAACTTTTTCTTAAAGTGACCAAGCTTATGATGTTGGATTGGAAGGTGAGTTTCTCTAGTGTGGAGGAGTTATAGTATGACTTCATCACTAGGAAGTGTAGGTAAAGGTCCATAATATTTGAAATATTTTAAAGATCAATGATTTGATTAGTTTTTCTATCATATTTAGAATGTATTTGTCTCAAGTCAGTGGCTTTAGAATCTAAGGTAATTTTAGGTGTAGTAGTGGATATAGATTTTGTGTTGGTGAGATCTGTAGTCACTGTATTGGTTTGTTTAATAAATGAAATTTGTCTTAAATGAGTTTAAGGAGGAAAAATAATATTTATAATTTTAAATGTAGATAGTATTGAATTAGGTTGTGTAAAAGGTTCAAAAGATACCATAGTTGGGTTTTCTTTGATTACCCATGGGGTGTGTAATAATGGTGGATTAATAGGGTATACATAACCTTCAGGTTTTGATTCAGTATCAAATGAGATAAGAATGACACGGACATCATAATTGAAGGCATGTATTTTTGATAACATCTTTTGATAATGTTGTACATCTATATCTCATGATTGGGCTTGAGCTATGATATAATTATCATTGTAAGTGGAAGAAATAGTGCATGTATCATATTTTGTAGGAGAATTAGTCGTTGAAACACCTATATTGATAAATCTATGAGGAGACATAGTTAAAGGTTATAAATTTTTTTCCACTCCATATTAATTACACATGAAATCATTTTATTTGTAAGATGTTTCATATGCATTGCATGGAGGGGGAGTATCATTAGTATCATCAATTAAAATAATGTTACGATCACATGGTAGTAAATAAAGAGGGAACTATTTTGATATACAAGGAGGTATTAAGTGGTATTATAATTATTTTGTAATTCATTTGGATCATGATCATCTGAATGGTAAGAATGACAAGTAAATTAGGTTTCATGTTAAAATTTTTAGGAAGAGGTGGACTATTGATTTGAGTAATAGCAGGAATGTGATATTTAGATTTAAGATTTGGTAGTTGGATGTTGCATGTATTATGATTATCTTATTACTTTTAATATTTGACATTATGTATGAATTTAATAAATTGACTACTTGAAGAGGTAATTACATGCATATAATGTGTCCATGGGTGACTAAAGAACATGTTGTAAGAGAAAGGGAGGCCAAAAACTTTATGCTTAGTGCAAATTGTCTTGAATATGATCGTAAGTGGGAGACAAATGAAACCAAGTGGTTTTTGATTGGTTTTTTCAAATCCTCTACATGTGCGGCATGTTTTTTTGAGATTTTATTTAGTGTATCTAATTTGTTTAATTAACCAAAGTGAGGTGATGTTGATTCCTGATCCTTCATCTAATATGAATTTTTGAATAAGGATATTATTTATCAAAATTTTAATAAAGAGGGTCAGATCTTTTGATTGAAAAATAATTTTGTCATTAATCATATCATATTCAAGAAATTCTATGGATGATTTTAAAGATGTGGAAATGGTTTTAATTGTATGTAATTATATAAGCAAAGGATCATGTAAAGGGATTTCTAAATCATGAGATTGTGGTTCCTTAATGTTTTGTAATTGTTGCATAAGGAATTTATAATGATAGGGATAAGTTTGAACTATTTTCATAAGGTTAATTATGAAGACATTAAATTAATCTCTTCCAAAAAACTCTAATGGAATTTAGATGATGAAGAACTAACAGGTTTATGAGATACAACATTTTTCATGGGAATATGAGAATTAGGTTGGGGTTTTAGTTTTGGAAGTGGTTCATCATTTGGTTCATTTGGTTGGAATATATAAGTACAATATTTGTAGTGTCTTGAATTAGTTGTTTATCAATAGAGTGTTTCTTAGGTTTAGTGACAAGATATTTATGAGTAAGTTTTCATCTATATTTAAATTTTACTTCATTCATATATTGAGATTTGGTGTAATAATGATCATAGTTATCATCAATTGCATAAATATCATTGTTTGAATGTTGTGTGTTATAATTAAAAGAGGATTTTTGAGGTTTAAAAGGTATAGGTTTAGTAACCTTTTTCTTTGGGGATATTTGACATAATAATGATGACATAGTTTGATCATAACATCATGGTCAAATGTGTCCCCCCTAAGATGAAGGAAACAATAAATTTAACAAGCCCATGACATGTTTCATGAGAATGAACCAAATCAACATGAAACCAATAAAATTTATTAGGATCATACCATGAAGGTGGGGCACTATTATAAGTGAAGGGTTTAGATGGATATAATAATCACTTCATTTGTGGTATAATTAATGATGGGTGGGAAGTAAGTTAATTATATTTTTTAAATACCACTTTTGTTTAAGGATTAGCACTTAATAATTGCATCAGTTAAAGTTTGTAAATATTCCCTAGTTTAGCTACGGGTGGGCTTACATTGTTTCATAAGGAAATATTATATTTTAGCTTGGTCAAAAGCTTTGTTTAAGGTTTGTGGAGAAAAAGTTTGAACCTTATATTTAAGGGAAGGTGTTAGAGTAATGATAAATAGTTTAAATATTTTATCATCATTCATGTTATGATCTACTTTATGAACTAATGATTTCCATCATTTGATGAAAGCATGAGCTGATTTTGAGGGTGATTACCTAGCATTGATAAAATGATTGAGACACTTTTCTAAAAGATCATTTTGTTGAAATTATTTAACTAAATCACTAACTAAATCTTCTAATTGTAAGATAGAATGTTGAGGAAAATGATTATATCATTCTAAAACATCTCATATGAATGTTTTGACTATATTTTTTTAATTAAAAAAGGTATTTGTTTGGATTCATTATTTGTAGAGATTTTCAAATGCTTTAAGAAAATATGTAGGGTCTTTAGTTACATCATATTTAATTGTTGGAGATATGTTTCCAATATCAATGGATACAATGAAAGGAGTTAAAGGTTCATTTTGAATATTTTTATGAATCTTGTTATCCATAAGAGGTTGATGAATTATATTCTCTTTAGCATCTCTAAGAGGAGGAGGGATAAACTTTTGTTGTTTAGATGCATTATAAGAGGAGGTTGATTAGTAATTTTTAATATATGATGTTGCACTTGAATCATTTGAGAAGTGGTTTTTATTTGCATTAAATTCATTTGTTGAATTATTTGAGCAAGAATTTGAGTGGTATTAATTGGTGTATTTTGTTTACTAGTGTTAGGAGGTGGAATGTTATTATTGATAGGAAGAACATTCCCATTATAAGGAATGAGAATGTTTCATATATGAGGATTCCATTTGGGAGTATTTGTTAAGGTGGTATCTATTAATCCAATGGTGTGTAAGGAAGTTTAGATAAGCTAGTATCTTAAAAAATATGAAGTCGATTAGAGCCATCTAGATCAACCCTTTGGGTGATTTGAACCATGTTGAAGTCAATAGAGTTAGAGGAAGGATGGGAATAAGTACACCATGAGAGATTATCCTCTTGGGTTAGTTAGGTTGGGTAAGAAAGAACACTCCATGTATCTTCTAAATGGTTTAAGGTTATCAAAAAAGATTTTAATAGGTGATTTCATGATGCTAAATAAGGAAAAATGAAAGATAAAAATGTGCAAGATGTATTTAGGAAAGATTTTATAGGAATAAAATAAAATTGGCCATAAACTAAATTAGATCGGCCAAAGAAGTTTTAGGTTTGAAACATAACTATGTTAGCCAATAAGTACATAGTTAGTAGGTCAATGTAGTTTGAATAGGAAAGAGTTTAGGCGTAAGGTATGTTATGTCAGCTAGCAAGTACAAAGTCAAGCAGGTCCATGTAGTTTAGGCAGGTAGGATAACATAAAAATCTATAATCAGACTAGGCTAAATTGGTTGATTGAGTTGGATAAATAAGGAAATAGAATTATCTATAATAAATTGAGTCAAAATGGTCAACTGAGTTCTAAATTATAGATTTGTTTTGAAATATTTTGAATTTGAATTAACAAGTTCCAAATACAAAAAATAAATCTAAGCAAATAAGCAACTAGGTCGAGTTGGTTGATCTAGTTGCAACACACAACATAAAAACTTATATCAATGTTGGATAATAAAAGTTTGTAATAAAATATAGAATAACAAAAAAAAGAAACAAAAAATGTAATTTATAAGATAATTACTTGTTCAAAAATAAGATCAAGAAGTTGTAGTAAAGGTTTTGATTGAAAGTGTAGGCTTTCAAAGATGCTTTTTTGTTGGATAATGTCGACCCAATTTTTCATAAATTTGAATATGGAGGAAGTACCATTCCCATAGCCCAATAAACCTAGTTTCAAGGTTAAGCTAAACTTAATTTATAAATGATAAATGATAATTGATGCATGACATATTTAAATGGATGACTAGATTTCTAAGGTTTAATAAAGAGAGAAATCCTAGGCATTCTTAAAATATTGAGAGGTACATGGAAACTAAAGAATGTGTTTAGCTATGTATGATGGATATGAGTATTAGGGCAAGCCTGCCATGTCATGATATATGTAAACAATAGACAATATCTATAAACAAAGTATCAAGTAGCTCTTCATGAGAGTAGCTAAGTAATTTTAAAATTACTGCTACATAGTTTCTAGGAAAATCCAAATAAAGTGAAAAATAAAAATGAAAATTAATATTTTGAAAGATAAGTTACAATTTTTAAAAAGTAAATAAATAGTCAACCAATTGGAAAAGTAAAGTAAGTGTAATTACTATCCAATTTAGGTTAATTTCCCTTGAATAAAAAATAAATCAAATAGATTAAGATCAACTAGGTCATTCAAGTTGGACAAATAGAACATATTGAAGTCAAGATGATTGACTATCTATTTGAAAAATAGGCCAAAATAAACATAGTCAACTTAATTTTTTTGGGTATAAAAATAAATAGAATTAGGTTGAGCTGATTGACCTAGTTGACTGTGTAGCTACAGTTTTATATAACTAAAAAAATGGTAAAAATAATACTAAATTTTAAATTCCAAATAAAATATGGGAAAACAAATTTGCTTTAAAATTGATAAAGTGAAAGTACTAAGTTCATTAGAGTGATCATGATAGATAAGCCTAAGTTAACTAGGTCGATGCAGTAGTTTTTACTAAAGATGCTAATTTTTTGTTTTGAATTGTGTTGTCCAAGAAAGTGTTTGAGCCTATAAAGGTGGAAAATAATATTATTAAATAGATTGAAACTAGTCAATCCAATATAAATAAAACCAATAAATGACAACAAAATAAAACTATGTTGATTAGATTGATGTAATTAGTTAAAAGGAAAACCCAGAAAATAAAAGAATCAAGTAGTTCAATTCAATCAAATCTAGAAGGTAGAGAAAGAAACTAGGTTAATTTATTCAATCCAATTAGTTGAGACTAAAAATATTATGATCAAGAGACAAAAATAAGTCAACAGGCTTGACAAAGTTGGAAGACCTACACACAGATTATAGAACTTGGTTGATAGGCTTGACAAATTTGAAAACCTAAAAATAGAGAGTTGAGCTAGGTTAACAAGATTGATGAAGTTAAAAACCTACACACAAAGAGTCGAATCAAGTTAATAGACTTGAATAAGTTTGAAAACCTATGTAAAAAGTGGTAAAATGGGTTGATAGGATTGATCCAGTTGACTATAAATAAAAAATAAAAATCTACAAGGGTTAGATTCAAGTCAGATTCACTAGAATGTATGCAAGAAAAATAGGACATATCTAAAACTTATCCTATTCAATAATATCCAAGCTCAGAGAAGGCAATCAACTAACAATTTACTTATTTGTTATATTAGGGTCATGACCAATGATGGATTTGTTAAACGTAAACTAAGGGATCTCTTACCATACAATGGTAAAGGAGAGGTTTTCGATGCCTCTATTAAATGTCATCATATAATAACCCTATCTAGGTATTATTATTGTAATAGAATTAAGCAAGGTAATATACTAAATAAACATGCAAGTTAATCTAGTAAATGAATATACAAGTTAATATAGTGCTCACCAAATTTTTTGGCACAAATGGGGAAGATAATAAACAAACGAATATAATTCTATTCAAGACAATATATAAATAATCTAATTAAGGATAGGTACAATTCAATCAATTAGTTTCTACAACATCTACTTATCAAAATATGAAGGGCTAGGAGTATAATTACCTTGTTGAAGTGAACCCTTATTCCTAAATATCTCCTTTGGCCATGGTGATCTAAAATAGGTTATTTTGGTTTGTAAGGATCATAATGATATATCAAATCTAGGCTATAATACTTCTCTAATGCATCTAATTCCTCCATAAGACAAGTGCTATTAATCCAAGGTAAAAACCTAAGAAATGAAACCTCTAATTGATATTATAAGTAGATTTACTTATTATAATGATGCACAATTGAATGATCCTCTATTTAAAAATGAATTTAAGGGGGTATTTATATCCAAGGATTGATCCTACACCCCTAGGAATTTACATGACAAGGTCAGCCAAATTGACTTTGTTTGTTATAAAATATAGTAGTTTGGTTTAAAACTAGGTTGGCTAGGCTGACAGAGGTTTGTAACATGTGATAAGTCCTAACAAGGTTGACCAGGCTAACATAGTAGGAAAATGAACAAAAAGGGGTGTTACTTAAGTAAGGAATATTTTAGGTGGTTAATTACATAGGGGAGTATATAAGCATGTTTTTATTACTTATGGAAATGAAAAAGAGTAGCTTATAGTGGTTTTAGGTAATGGTATAAGGGCCAACAATCTTGCAAAGCACCAAAAGTATGCCAACCCCTTTCTTGGTGTACTATTTAAGGCATGCAGTCAGAGAGATTGAGATTTGATAGGTTCTTACAAGAGAAAGAACATCAATAATTGATAAAGTTTAAAAATATTATGTATACACACTCTTGATGTATCTACTATCTCATTAGCTACATGCTTAGAAAAATGATCATTGAATATTTTTATTGACTTGATTTCACTTGCCTATACCTTTTTTTTATTTGTATATGTACCCACATCAATTATGTTCTCATTTATTAAATCGTGAATCTTATGCCATAAATTGATGCATCTCTTTGTAGTGTGCCCTAATGTTCAATAATAATAATAAAATCATTTTGATAAATATTTTTGGAAGATCCTTAGTCGTATCAACCTATTTAATGGGAAATCTAATAACTTTTGTGACACTTTTTAGGGTGATTCAAAAAAATTGGTAAATTGTCTGCTTGGATAACTTGATACTAAAATGCATGGTGTAGGTTTTGAAACCACATTCACTATAACCTTTTGATCACTTTATTATCATTTAGCCTCACATTTTATGGTGTATTACTTGTATTCCTTGCCTTATATATAGAAATTGGGTTGGTTTCATACTTAAACTTGTTCATCACCAATAATTTAACCTCTTTTTCCTTAACTGTATGACACAAATATGTGAATGAGAGAAAATTATTAAACATAATGGATTCATGTAGAGGTAGAAATAAAATTTATTTGAAGATATCTTAAAATTCATTAAATGCCATTGGATTTGTCATCTTAGATAACATGTCTTATAACTTAAGACATATTCTATGATAGGCTCATTGGATCCTTATTTGAGTTATACAATTTGAGCACATGATATATTTTCAAGTATATTTATTGACAAATGTACAACAAAAAAATCTACCAAAGGATTAAATGCATGCACTCACTGATGTAGTAAATAGTAGAACCATATTAAAATGTGCTCTTTTAGACTTATTGGAAATAACTTTGTCAACAACTAATTTTTGGATGCATAGTCCAAGCATGTTACATTTAATGATCTCAAGTGATATTTGAGGTCACAATTTTTGTCATATAATGTATACATAGGTGCCATAAAACTAGTTGGTAGAGGTTATGATAAAACATGTTGTGCCAATGGAGTATGCAATAAAGTCTGAGAATCAAGAGACTAATTAGAATTGAAATAAATATGTTTCATTTTTAGGACCTTAGTTTTCATAGGTTAGAGAGTCTACATAAGGTATTGTGCATCATGAATAAAGTGTTTCCTAACCAAAATTGGTGTCTCAAATGACTAGGTAAGAATTGACATACCAATTTTTAAAAACCCTTGAGTTTGCCCCATGATATATGGTTCTACAAAATTTGCATCGAATGATGTTGATAAAAGTAAATAACCCATAGAAGTAAAAATATTAGAGGATTGACCTTTAGATGATTTCTTGGTTTCCTCTCTAAAAAATGTTATGAATACATGTTGACCCCCAAAATCAGTTAAGTCCAAAAATAATAATGCTCAATTGCACACATTAGGTGAAAGAATATTAGTGATAATAGCCAAGGAATGGTGTGTACAATATAAACCAATACCTACATGCATGATTGAAGATAGACAACATGGATAGGTGTAAGCCATCTGAAACCATGCCAACGTGTGCTAAATGACAAAAAAAGAGGATCAAGGTAAGTCAAAGCATGTTTACCCAATAATTAAAATGAGAATTATAAGGGAATATGGTATAGTAAAGTTTGGTAATAAATATATATGAGATAGTTATGAGAAAATAGTGGAAAATAATGAGGTATTTGACCTCAAACCAAACTAACATTCAAATGGGAAAGAATGACAAACACATTAGCTATTGGTAGTTATAGTTGATTGATCCCAATGAAAATTTCCTTTAAAGGAGAATAAAATAGATAAAATAGAAAGGATGTATATGTATAATGTTTTTATTGGTTAGAATAAGAGTTTCCCTAAGAAGAACTACCTCTATAATATATTAGGCATGGATTTAATTGAAAATAATAAGTAACATTAGTTTGTAGTATTTTAGAGAATGTAAAGAGATTACTTGTAAGATCAAAAATCCATGTATAAGTGATTTGACCCTTTAAATGAATTTGATATTACTATATCACATGTTGTTAATTATGCGATTGAGACTTTGGATATAAAATGAATGGGATGTTAATGAGATGGAATACTCCTCAATCATTCTTATGGCCAAGTATAATGGAGTTTACTAGCCAACACATGAACCTCCACAGACTGAGATGAATACCATATTACACAACTAACCTTGAACTTCCCCAACTTGCTCTTTTTATACCTCAAGTAAGTGTGTGATCCTCCGCTCACATGCTATCCTGACATAAGAGGTGTTATAATGAGTGTTAAGCATGGTGGTCACCACTTGGTTGGTGAAAACAGTTTGGTTCCATTTATGAGACAAATTAAATTTTTTTGCTAAGGTGGGAGGTGAAAAACATATCAAAAATTTAGTAATGGCTGATTATATATTCTATTCATATAAATTGTATAGAGAGGAAGGGGAAGGAAGAGGCATGATTAGTAAGGAACATATGGGTAAGCTTCAATATGGAGATCCTAGATGATTGAGAAATCAAAAGGCATATATATGATGAGAATCGATAGAGGGTGATGGCTAAGATGGATCCTTGGGAGAGTAAGGAGTCAAGCTTAAAGGATGTCATGAGGATAGGAAGGGAATGAGGATGAATCTCACGTAGAGGAAATGCACTCTATAAAAGAAGAGGCACATGCCATAGATATAGGATAAAATTTGGAGGAATAATCTGAAGTAAAAGAGGGTGATGAAACCTTACAAGAGATTAGTAGATGAATTGCCATCAACATCCTACCCAAAGTGCATGCTCATGCATCCCACTTAAAATTAGAAGAATAAAAAAAGGATTTCTAAGATTTATTGAGCCCAAGATACATAGGTAGACTCATTGATTATGGGAGAGAAATAACACCACTAAAACAAGTGCTACCTAACTCACTACCTTGACTAGTGGTAGTATAGCTAGTTTGGACATTTAAATAGCCAAGACTACTTGGTATGACTTCAGTGGGAGGGGATCCAACCCCTTAAGTGATTGGATTGACCAATTAAGGACGCATATGAAGAGATCAAACCTAGTGTGCATTTCATGCAAGCATACTTATAACACAAGACCTACCTACACCAGTTTAGTAGGATACATAAACACTAACACCTACATAACAAATTTATTATATCATGGCCTTGAGTATACCTAAATATCATAAAATAGGGAATGCCACAAAATAAATGCATAAATGTGAGATCATTTGGAGAGATAAGGGGGAAACCCAACTAGAACATAAGGTGTAATAGTTTCCCACCACCATAAAATATTAAACATAAACTTGGTCTTAGAAGCTAGACTTGACCTAGGTAACTATGGATTATGATTTTTTTAAGGACACATTCCTTAAAGAGTTTGATATTCTTTAATTCGAGCAACAGAGTATTACCACTCTTAAGGATATCAAATAAGATCCTATGAAGAGTGTCCAAGCCTATGATGAAAGGTTTAAAACTATGATATGTATACTTATGTATGTCATTTAACTTTTAAAACACACTAAATGGTTCATTAGAGGGCTTATTTAGCTATTCAATATACCCTCTCTTTGAGAAAATTCACTGAATTGAGGGAAACACTAGAAGTAATGTTAAGAGCTGAGGCTATTGACATAAAAGATACAAGAGTAAGAAAAACAATAGAGTCACATATTATAATATTAAAATCATTACTCTAATAGGTTATAGCTAGCTAGACACATGACAAGGTAGAAGAGCACAAGGTGCACAATTACCCTCCTCTTTAAGTAGTGGGTCAACTAGACACATCCCTATATTGTAAAATATATGATGCCACATCTCATAACACAATAGATGGTCAAGTGATAGGTACCCTTTAGAAGTCACAAGGCATAGGCCTACAATATATAGGTGTTAAAACACCTAATTAAGTATATGAAGGACTACCCAACTAACATTATGATGAATCTAACATGTAGCATGGTGGCTACATGCAAGAGAAAGGGAATAGAGGCTAAGGAGGAAAATAGTTCCCACCATGCTCATGTTACAAATGTGGGTCAATAGGCCACTATAAACATGAATTCCTCTTTTATCCCACTTGTGCTTATTGTCAAAGAGTGCATAGATTGAAAGAATGACATGACTTGTATACATGGATTATATGACAGGCTAAGCCAAGAAAGGGATTTAGGATGATTGACTATGCTCATAATCTAGGATAGTGGACTAAAAAAGAGTAGGAAAAGGGATTATTAGACCTAAAGTGTAGACATTGGCATGCACACCCCTTGAGACATTATAGACATAGCCCTAGGATATGATACCACACCCCACATAGTGTATGACACCATGAATTCCATCTAGGATATCTGGACTAAACTCCAACTATCTCATGAGCAAGAAAAAAGGATGAAAGAGGAGTTTCAATATCATAATAGTCAAGCAAGTGACTTGAATGAAGTAGTCACCCACTTTTAGACTAAAACATGGGACCCATACTCAGAGAATTGTTGGCTAACTACATACATAATCATGTAAGTGATATACCCCTACCATGAATCTTGAAGGCCTAGGTAGAAAGTGCAACTTTGAATACATGATATGATCAAGATATGTTCATAGATGTAGATATGAATGGATTTATGTATAAGTGACATACTGATAGACATTGACATCGAGGTCAACATACTCATAGTATAGGCATACAAAGATATGGTTAGCCCAGTGTTACAAACTTCATAACTTATTTTATTCATAGTATATAACACCCAAGTGCACCCTATTATGATGTTATCTAATGTTGACATCATGATCATGAATGTCAAGTTATACATAGAATTTGAGGTAATAGAGTTGGTATATATAGATTGTTACCCAAACCTACTTGGCAGGTCATGGTGCTATGCTAATAACATATACATACACTTAAAGTAGAGGTAAATCAACTACATTAGGAATATAATAGATTGAAATGTACAAGATGTGGCCACCACTAAAGGCATTGTCTAAATAGTGAAGATGGAAAAATGACCTATGCAACCTCGAGTACCTGTGACTAAGAGATGTAGGAATCATATAAAGAGGTTGACTAAGGATGTAGTACTATACACTTCAATTTTATTATTGATTACTAAAAGGAAACCATCAATGTTCAAAAGAAAAAACTCATAAAGAGTGACCACAACTATGGTGTGATTTAGAGAAGGTACCAACCATGAAGTAGGAACATGTGTTAGCCACTCCATGTACTCAAAGCAAGAGGGTATATGATGACCCAATGATAGAATAAGTAACTTAATTTATTCCATCAATTAGATTTTTATGCATTGATTTTGGATGGATACCGCATGCATTTAGGTAAGTATGGTGCCTCACATGAATTAGGAAGATCTATCAAGAATAAGAAGGCCTGTGAAAGTGACCAGGGTGAATCAAGAAACTAGGGCATGTGACTCCATGAAGGGGAACCATTCAGGTGGTGTGTATACATCCAACATAATAGTTCCACAATCTTCATGATTCCTATATAGTTTAGACTTATTAATTCATACTAACTTTGTTCTTAAAATCATGTAGGGTTAATGTGTAATAAGGTTGTCTTAGGATTTTACTTTTATTACATTACTTTGTTAGGTCCTATACACATTAGTTAGTTATAGAAGGTAATAATATATGTTCACCTATTAAATATAACTAGGTGAGTTTGGTGGGGGATTTTTTTTTTGTAACCACCAAAAGTCTAATTATCTCTGGTGAGGTTAATAAGCACATATAATTATGAAAATAAATTTTGTGCCACCCAAAAATATGATAAAATAAGCACTGGGCACAAGGGTAAAAAGAAGCACTACACTAGAGGACCAATCATAGATTTTAGTGTGGGGAAGGTGGTGCCCTAAAAGGTGGAATAATGGCATGAAAGAAAAGACATCAGGAATAAGAAGCAATGAATAATTGTGTTAGAAGGAGCTAAAGGGAGGAATTTTTAGAACCCTATTAAGTTTAACTCAAAAAATAGTATTTTTTTTTAAAACTTTAATAATCAAACAAGATTATTCCTAATAGTGATAAACTAATTTATCTTTAACTATTTGCATCTTTCATAATAAACCAATTATAATTAATTTATATAACAATCAACTTATCATATTAAACATAATTACTAATTTAATCCATCACAAAGGTACATCTACTGAATAATAACTCATCCAACCAATGAAAGATATATAATATATTATACAATAAGAGTAACCAATATGTTGTTTATCAAGTATAGTAATACAATGTTATTCTATTAGAGTGAATATGTGAAAACCCCTCAAGTTGTACCCAAGAAAATGTAGTAATATTTTTTCCTTTTAAAATAATTAAACAAATAACTTAACATTCATACCATAGAATAAAATAATACAACATAACTAAATCATATCTAAGAATAAAATTACTTATAATTCAAATACTACATACAATATTATTCTTATACAACTCCAAAGAAAGTAAATACCACAAGACATAGCTATAGATGGTCTGACAATACAACAACCATTATTAAAATATACAAATACATAATACAACTATATTTATTTAGGCATACAACCTAATGCAATAAATAGATACCAAGCTCTCCAGAGCTCAAGTTGTGCCAACTCATATATCAATGATAATCTCAAGTTTCATCTCTAGGTAGTACTATAGTGGAGGAGGAAGAGAATCATTTGAGCACTCTAAAATAACAACCATAGAGTAATGATCCCCCACACAATCCCCCATCACGAAATGGCCCTCCCTTCATAGATAAATAGATAGAACAGTGCGAGAATCCAGTGAGACATGCTAGTACCCCATGTGCTATAAGATTTATAAAAACATGTAGTGTACCATAAAAAATCCATTCTAACATGATATCACACATGTAAATTAAAAATATGAAATGATAATGTATCTAACATTACTTTGGCCAAAGTTTTCATACAATCATTTAGATCGGTCAATTTCATAACACACCACTTGATCATATTATCTATTGGTGGTACTACCTAGGCTAGTGGAATTTGTCTCACTACCTAATAGTATCATCAATATGGTTTTCAAAATAAACATATATAACATAATATATAACTCAAATATTTATACATATTTCATCTTCCTAGCAATAATATCACATCACATGCTAAATAAGGAGAAAGCAAGATATACACATAATCATCTACACATGAATGAATATTACATTAAAATTAATCCCAAATTGGAAATGATGACCACTATTTATACCATTTGGGTAAAACACATATTAAACTATAGACTATTTCAATCAGATCCAAGTAACTACACCTCAAGACAACCCAAATTATCTTAGTCTGGTGTTCTTAGGCATGACTACTATTTTTTCCAATATTAGTCATACAAAGTAGTCATAGATACATATAAGTACATGCTTTTAATCAATAAATAATGTATAATAAATTAAATCACACAAACACATATAGCTCCAACCTAACATTCATTTAAACTATCAAGATTGTATGCACACTTAAATGATTTCCTACTAAATGTTACAACACATATTATTCAATACATATATAATTATGTAAGTGTGAGTATATATATAATAAATATAATATGTATTATCTGAGTACCTTTCATACTATAAAAATCTATGACATCCCATAAAATTATAGGTCATTGTGCTTGAGCACCTGCATCAAACACCAACAACAATCCTACATGCAAACATAATAATAAAGTACATGATTACACTGCACAATAATAATCAGAGGAAAACATATCTCGAGACACACATCATGATGTGATAGTTATATAAAATTCTATTCACTTGCACATATTAATATTATCAATACACACACACACACACACACACACACACACACACACACACACACACACACACACACACACACACACACACACACACTACTACAACCTTGCCCTATTAACATATTTACATAACACTACTGTGCTACATATATATAATATTTGATTTTACTAACATTCTAAGAAAATATATATAGTTAGATCATATGATTATATTGATCTAGGATATAATACTGATCAAATAATAGTATAATAACATAGCCATTTTTATGTCTAATCTTGCTGTAATTTATCCGAAAACATAGTGATATTCAAAAAACTAGAAAACTCTAAGCACAATCATCATATGAACATGACTTGTAGGGATAAATGATCACATCAAGAATCATGGACTAACTAATGTGTATCAATTAAATTTATTCACAATGTTCATTCTAGACTATATCTAATAACCAAACCTATCATTTAACCATTTCTTACCAATAAGAGAAAACAAGGAAATCCAACATTGGGTTCTAATCAACATAAGAGTTAAATAACTATTTAACATTTTTCCCATTCTTTTTTATTATTCTCATAAGGATTCTATGGTAATTATACTTATGTTTAAAATGAAACTTGAGCTGGGAGTATAACTTGACACAAAATCCACTAAATGGTAATTTGAGGCATAATAAAGTTCCACCCAACATTTGATCTTGCATTAAGGAAACATATATTCTCTAAAAAGACTCAATGTCTTAATTTCCAAAAGTCTCAGTGTTCCTACTCACATTTGGAATTTCAAATGATGCCTTCATTTTTAAATTAATACTCAATGATTTATAATATATAATCAACTACTTATAATATATATTAACCCGATGTTCAAAATAAATTTAGTGTAATTAAAGATACCATCAATAATATATGATAGCTATTTAATTTTTAGATTCAATGCTTTAATAATGAGACTACCATAACTATATCAACTCAGCAAAGTGAAGCGATTAAGGAGGATGACAATTTTTTTCAACTATAAAGTTAGACTAAGATAAAGTGCAACACTGACTTAAAAGGAAGCATGACACCACTACCAAAATCAAACGCAAATTCAAGAGGTTGCAATGCAAACCATTGCTTAATAAAAATGAAGCCATATTAAAATACAATGTAGCCTCTTGAGTTAAAACATAACCAATCATAATTTACACCACATGCATAATATTCAAACAAAGGTTTGAACAAAGTTTATGATGCTATAGAATAAAACTAGGCTCAAAAATTAAGTACAACTATATAATTTTTAACACAACCACTAAACACATTCTACCCGTTTGAAATTCATAAGTTTACCAATAAAAATGTAGGTTAGCTGAGTTAGATGCTGACATAATTAAACACAGGCCCAAATAAAACTAAATGCAACCTATCAAAACAATCCATAAGTTTAGGATCTAAAGAGAAACTAGAATAGGATTTGAGACCTGTTAGGAAATGCATCAAAGTTCAAAGATAAGCAAAGAACCTCTCATGATCTACTATAGATGGGTATAATAATCAAAGAAGAGGTTTATAGTTAGTATCCATGATTCAATGGCTACATGACCATCAATGTGAAATCTCAACTAATCTATGGAGAAACTAGACCAACTTCAAATACAATTGGACTTCAAGATTCTTCCATGCATTAATGGCATAAATCACCCCTAGAGTAATGTCATCTAGCTAAAGAATTCCTCATAAAGAATACCATCTATGGGATTTTGGAGCTTTGATGGAAGATTCAAATGCCTCAAAGACACAAATGTAGAAGATGATCGACCAAGGGAACATCAAACACAAGAGAGAGCCACACAAATGAGTAGTAAGTGGTTGAAAGATAAAGATTAAGAGCTAGAGATGGATACAAAATTTGATAAAGGAAAGGTCAATAATAATGGAAAATAGAACAAAATAATAAGGATGTTCAAACCAACTACTTACATGTTGGTCTTATTCATTATTACCACCCACTTGACAAAACCAAACAACAAAGTCTAAGAACTAACTAAGAAGAGATCCAAAATCCACAACCTATCTAGGCTGATATTTAATTTTGTGAACTCCTATATCAAGTGTCAAAACCCAAGACATGACTATATATTCATCAGGATCTACAACATACCTTAATAAGTATTAAGTTATGTATCCTATTAGAGTATGCATATAAGTATAAATTATTCCAAAGTAACCTCCTAGAGTTTGTTATGAGTGGGTACATTTTTAAAAAAATATATCAAAGGTTTCACTTCAAATGCGAAGACTTTCCTCTACCCTATCACTTAGCTCAACCTAGAAATGCAAAATTGCTAGATTTAATTCACCTAAAAATATGATTTTTGCCTATATCACAATTTTCAACATCATAAAAAAATCACTACTACACCATTATCAATATTATCTATTCATAGCTAGCCAAAAATGAGATATATAAATTCACATTACTATCTTGGTTGGTGTATTGGTGACAAGGTTTGTTGAAGGTACATGGAGATAAATATAATTGATAGATTAAGGTAAATTAGGGTTATCTCAAATTATAACACTACTAACATTTATTTGGAGAAGCCATCACATAAAAATAGATACCAAAATCGAGGAGGATGTTGTGTGAGTTGTAGTTGGGGGTAACTTGGGTTAGATATGTCACAGTTTAGTTCCCTGAGTCATGAGGTAGGTATAGGGGAAAGTGAACTTCTTCATCATTATAAAAACCTAAACATATTTATTAAAATAAACAATAAAAATCAGATCTAATTTCAATAATGAATGCTATAGAATAATTGAAATGTACAAATCCATGTTCTAATAAAAATAAAGAATTAATGTAAATATGTAGATATTTGAAGTTTAAAATCACTTATAAATAATTATAGGAAATAAGGTAAACATAACTCAAGAATTCCATAGTGAACTCACAATTGTAAATATTTTCCCATAAAATTACAATTATATTCCTATTCATAACCAATGTCATGTTACTGCATTCCTGGTCACTATGGAATTCTTTAGAATAAATTTGACAATTTCGATCCTTTACTCCTAGGCTCTAAAGCATCACTCTCTTTTTCTAGAGTTCATTGTGGATCTCTAGGAAATTGATTTACCTTATTGAAACTCTAATATAAATATAAAATATTTTAAAAAATTAAAAAATTGTGTGGTTAATGAGGGGTGTATCTCAATTAGACCCCTAATCTTAGGTAAGTTAGAAACCAACATTCAATGCAGTTCAATAAGTAGGTTTGGATCTAAGCCCTAATATTTTTTATGACATTTCACTAGAATGAGAAAATGAAAATTATGTGATACAAAGAATCCAAAATGAAATTATGGTGTATACTTTAATTTATACTATTTGATCAACTCTATACTTGTACTTATCACTAGTAACCTTTTCTTGGAACTCTTATCATTCATTCACTTATGCATCACTTGTACTATATGCACTAATGCACCTATGTATATATAAGCTTATCAAATTCAAATTAGGACCTTATTTGTGTGCAATCCTAAATAAAATGGGAAAGAAAGCTATTAAAATGAATCAAAACCCCAAGGGGAGCAAAAATAAAGGGTTAGAAGAACCCAAAAAGAAAGGAAACCAAGACCATAGTGGTGCTAGGTCGGTTGATCCATAACTATGTATTGTTGTTGCTAGTATTTTATTAATACTTTAGTTTGATATTTGAATAAATGTATTTGAGGGATGATTTAATTTATGTGACACTCCCATTAATGAAATAATTTAGTAATGTGTTATTAATTTGTTATTAAGTTGGTTTCAGGGTGGTTAAACTTGTTGGACCATTGAGTCCCATTCGTAAACCTGCAAAAATATTATACAAGCTTTCTTGGAATGTAAATAAAATAATGGTTTTATTATTGAATATATTTCATATTGCTCACACATTTATAGTCCTAATAGTGGTATTAGAGCCATGTGAAGGAGAGAGAAAGCAAAAAATGAAAGAGGTATGAAGGTCTCACTTATTTTTTGATTTCCAAAAATTATTATTTTTGTAGGTGCACATCAAAATTGTATAGCCCGAATCTCCTATGGAGTGTTGCTTTACTACACGTGTATGGCCTTTCATAGAAAATTATATCCTAAACCCTAGTTTGTACAGCCCAAGAAATAAAACCTTCAACTTGAAGCCTTTTTAGCAATAAAATGAAGTTGTGGGCCTTTAAAATAGAAATCTTTGAGTTTTATGACATTCAAATTATTTTTTAGTTGATGTAAAGAACTCATATTTGTATGGCTCTTATATAGTTTTGATTCATATTTTTTCTATTTTTGTGGATTTATATGTCTCAAAACCCCTATTATAGCTATTGTACAACATTTTAGACACCTAAATTCCACCACATTAGTGTCATAATTAACTTTTCTAGAAATGGACACAATCACCATTATTCTTTACTAACTCCATCGTCATCCAAAATTTATATGTTATCCTAAGTACACTAACGTCATTATTCCCTACTTATTTAAATAATTAATTAATCAATATTAATTAACCAATCTATTTCAAATTAATTATGCAACATAATTCTATGAATAAATAAATAAAACTAACTAAAATTATAAATTTCAAGTCAAAAACCACCTCCTCAATTTTCTCAATAAAGAGGCTGAGTCACCCAACCTTTTCCATAATTAACTCACCCAAAGTGTTGAGTCATCCAAAAAATCTTTGAGACATTAAACTAACTTGGTGAGTCATACAAATACCTTGACTCATTTATGGAATCTTTTAACTATCTTACAAACATGCAACCAACTCTATTAATTCGTTTGACTGAATCATTCAACCACTTGACTAACTTCCCCACATTTCTCAACTGCTTGAATTAGGACTCAAATCCATCCATAAAAAAATCAATATATAAAATAATTATAGACTAAATATGACAATCCATTTTATCATCTAGAAAACTAAAAATTGATGTGTTCTCTTCCATTGTGAGGAGTAGCCAGAATTATCATCTTGAAATGCTATATAATTACATTCATCATCAAGCTATCAAATTGTTATTGAATTTTATTTGTGCATCCTATTGATAATCAATATCACCTACCATTATGTTTTTTAATTCCATTTTCATTGGAGATCAAAATTGAACAACCACATACCAATTTTCAAGAGCACATCCAAGTTAGCCCAAAAGAGATCTTCATCAATTAGTAGGTGAAGGTATATTATCTTATTTCTTATTTTAAATCTCTATTTGAGGTACTAAGTTGTGTTTATAATAAGAAGTAAATTTTATTTATTTTGTTTCTTAGTTTTAAATTTATAAATTCTACATAATACATTTTGGCATACTCAGTGGGATGCATGTCTAAGCATTTTATAATGCTTTCTCAACGGATTTTTAAGTTTAATTTATTTACTTTAACTGCCTCACTACTATAACATTATTCTAGTAGAAATTGTTTGTTTTTATAGGTAAAATTTTATAATTTTTGGCTAATTATAATAGGCTATAGCTATCATCTAAGATTCAGTGAATTTATCACAATCAAAAACACAATTGTCAAACATGTCAATGAAATCGTTATGCATGATATTTCTTATATTTTATAGGTTTTGGCCTATGCATAAAAATCATCATCATCATCTTCAATGGAATAATCATTAACTTCAATGAAATCATCATCATCTTCAGTAAAATCTTACCACCCAGTAATGAAATCTTACTCCACATCGACAAAATCACTATGGTATTTGTGTTTATCCTTTTTGTGTTTCTTTTTTTGGTGTTTTTTACTTAATAGTGAAATCATTTAGTCAAATGGTGATTTTTTTAGTAAAATGGCGAATTCATATTTTTTAGTGGTGAATTTATATTTTCTATGTGTATTTATATAGTTAAGTGGTGAATTCATATAGGTGAGTGGTGAATTCATACTGTCAGTGGTGAATTTTTAATTGCACTTGTAGTGGCTATCATTTAGAGGCTATAATTTTTGACTTGTGTGTTAGTTCGACCTCCCATTCACACTAAAATTAATATATCAAAAATATGTGTGTAGCCATGAACAAATATTTCATTTATGGTTGATTTTACTATTAAGTTCACTAGATTGTAGATTTTCACCAACCAAAGATGTTGTTTGAAACTACTAACCATTTTTTTAACATCCTAATCAAAGACACAAAAAATTAAAATAAAGTTTCTTACTAAAAATTTATTTTCAATTTATTTTCAAATCTTTTTTGTGTTTTTAGTGTCTATATGTATACTCTTTCCTTATGCTTCAAAGAAATGCTAGAAATCAAAAACAACCACTATCAATAATTTGTGTACTGTGGGCTATCTTGTATATGTTATTTATTTGCATTGTATGATGATGCTAAAAATTAGAAATGAGTTACTCTTTTTGTTTTTATTTATAAGGGATTTCTCAACTATTGACTTCATCACCATGGAGTAGGACAAACCCCATGTTCTAGTGGGGTATAAACTTGAGGATCAAAAAATATTAGTGCCTAATATTGGTTAACCCCTAAGTGATGTGAGGTGGATTTAACCATCAATACCTAGGGTTTAAATAGCTCCCTAAATATTTGATTTTATAGTAACAATCTAGTTATTGAAACACATGGAGTGTAGTAAGATTGGTAGTTGAACATTTTGCGTGCCCATTAATTTTCATCTTCCATAAAATTGGGTCTCATCATACCAAAAGGTATATAGGAAAATCCCCTTAGATAATCTTCTAAATCCTATTTTAAGAGCCTTAGGCCGTAATCAAGAAATGGTACAGGGAAAATAACATTCCCTAAGATCACTCACCATGTGGCTATCATATTTTGGTTTATTATTTGTGGATTATAGTTATACACCTACCTAAATGATTCTAGGATTTTATTATTTGTCTTATTTTCTCCCTTTGTGCCAAACTATTAATCAAGTTAGTTATTAAAAATCCAAAGCTTATTTTTTTTAAAACCAAAACATACTTGATCAAATGGCATTTCAAATGAATAAAAATTACCATTTCCATCTAAATCCACACCATGAACCCTTTTATCTAGATAATGACAATATTTCATCAACTATCTATAATCCCCATCATAACAAGATCTCATCCACTAGTGATCTCCTAGTCACGGTATCCAACCCATTTTAGTGCACTAACCTTACCAATTCTAAAATCAAGCCATAATCAACCCAATGTAAAAACCTAGCCAAGTTATAGCCAACATGGACTCTCTTATCAATTCTTCATCAACCAAACCTTCATACACTAATAAATCCACCAAACATCAAACTTATCAAAAAACCTTATCTATCATGCCTCCATTAGAAAATTAATTTTAATGAAAAAAGTTTGTTAAGTTCAAAATCAATTTGTGCTTGACTGAATTCAACATATTATCAAAGAGGTGGTAGAACTAAAATTTTATTTCTATCCTTAATAATCAAAAACTCCATCACTTAGTAAATCCAATAGCATATCCAATCCACAATATAATAATCCTAAATCCCATACTAACTAGGCCCCTAAGTTGTCCAAACCCCACCTTATATTGTCCTATCTATAACATAATAGTCCTAAATCCCATACCAAACTCAACTTTTTAAGTTGTACAAACCCAAGCTTATCATACCTATACAAAGAAACCAATCCATTAAAAGTAACCATAATTAAACCATCAACCATCAACCATCCCACAATAAATAGGCTCTTAATCTGCCAAAACTACATGTATCCAAACCTATCAACATTCCAATCTCAAATAAGCTCTTGCCTCTTAGAAAGATATAAAATAGAAATACCCTTTATCTAATAAAAAATAACTACAATTTTCTCAACTTTCCTAAGAATCAAATAATAAAAAAACCCTCAATTAATAATCACCCAATCAAGACTCGTACAATCAACCATCACAAAATCACCAATAATCTAATCAAATCTAACCTACTCAATAATCCCAACATCCATCACAAGCTAATCAACTATCATGAAATTGATGATCACCCAATAAATACCCTACAAATCTGACTCTTGAGTCACAACACTCCAATCATGTCCTACCATCACCACTCCAAGGAACCTTGTCTATCCAATAATTAAGTACATATATGTATGAGAATATATAGTTGGGGTTATACTTAGATACTCTTTATAAATCAAGATCAAGCTACTTCACTTCTAAATAAAGTCATGACCTACCACCAATATTAGATGAGCCTATATTTGATACACCCATTTTCTACCAATATATAGTTGACCAACCAATTTTTGACCACCATGGATTACATCCCATATTTGATGAACCTATCTTTGAAAAGCTTATCTTTAACAAACTTACCTTTAACTAAACATGTTTTGGTCCACCCATCTTTGACGATCCTATCCTTGACCAGATTACCTTCAACCAGACATTCATTGGTCCATACATATTTGATGAAACCATTTATGATGAGTCCACCTTCAACCCATTGAATAATTTCCTTTTTCATATTGAATCCGCCATCACCCAACCACACACACCTCAAGTGACCAAGGTACTTTTAGATAACAAAATCCAAATCACATTTTGTGTGACTAACCTCCCTAATTCTCCCATAAGTAGTGGCAAACCCACCATAAACAACAAATCAATAATAAAATCTTATTGGTTTGGTACCACATCATTTATCAAATCTAGGATTCTCATAGATAAGAAAATCAATGGATACAATGACACTTTTATATGATAATAACCTTGTGGATTATTTTTAAATTAGTAAATTCCTTATATCTAATAAAATATTTAAATGTATTAATTATAAATATAGAGGCCTTGGGATCCTGTATATGACATTTATGAATTATATATCACCTTATTCTTATAGACTTGGAAAATACAAACCTTGGTTTTCCCTCTCAGTATGATACCTTTTCCTACTACCAAAGGGCTCATATACACTATCTCTCTATGCTTCATTGCTTATCTCCTAGTCTGACTAATGTTATTTTGATCACTCAGACCTTTCATCTTTCCTACATGTTGTAAACATCATTATCTTCCATATCTACAAGTTTTTAACCTACACCTATTTTAAAACTATTTGAAGACTTGCATATCAGTCATATGCTTACATCAATGTAAGTGTCCTACCCTAATGCAAGTGTCTAGTGCCCTAAATTAATCCAATTTACAAATGAAATGTATTCATATTGTCAGATTAAGTTATTTAATTTGAGATATTATACAAAGGGATTGGTATAAATATAAGATTAACCCTCATTCATTCCTCACCTAACATATACTTGGAAAACACCTAACAACTCACAAGGATACTTAATAAATCATTCTATTTAGAAATCAAGTGAATAAATCTTTCCTATTTTATCCTATTTCCATATCAATAATAGGGACAACACATCTATAGGTCCGAATTACTAAAGGAGCATTATATGAGACACATTTGTCAAGTTATAGGATATGTCACTATTGTACTTACTTATCACACATTGTATGATTCACACACAAGCCAACACATATGGGAGAACTACATAAGTCTAAAGCCCTATTCAGACTATTGGATATATAGGAAGCATTCATAGACAAAGGGGTCTTTGGGGTATCTTGACACTGTGTACCCCCTTACCCACTTTTCCCATAGCTAATATAAAGATTAAAAACTAGGGTATTACTGTTTGACAAGGAGCAACAATCCATGAACCAAATCTGAGTGCATTAGATCTAAGGCAACATAGAACCTAGAAGCTATTAGAGTAGGTTATTTACCTTAACTAATGTTCCCTAGTGATTTACTCAGTTAATCATTATTTTTTTTCCCACCCACTTAGGTGTGGATATTAAATGTTTTTTTATTTAGGTATAGTGGGTTTCTATTCCTAGGTTATCTCTTAGCTTGATCTTACAACTATGATTGATCTTCTTTGCCTATATATGCAAGGCACTTTCATTATAATTGCATGAATTTATGGAGATATATTATATGATATTGATCTTTGGTTTTCATATCAATTTGTAAAGTCTATGCTTTGAAATTCTCCTTGTGATGTTTTATTGTTAACACCTAAGATCTTTGTGGCTTGGAATGCTTTATTTTCATTCCTTTCATGGTATTATAGTGATAGGTGTTATAACCATAAATTTATGAGTTTTATATAAGTTTTTGTATCCAAAAAAAAAGAGTGTCATTGGATTTAAAAGATGTCAAAACCCTAAGATCATTTGTAAATATGACCTAGTTTCATGACAAGCCATTTTTACTATTTTGGAGGGTTTGAAGGCATTTTTTTAGATTTTATGCATATCCATACCATCTGGTGGTAGAAGAGAGAAATGTTTTCTAGTTTTTTGGGTTTTTTATAAAAACCTAGTGTGTCTTTGATACATTTGGAAGAAACATTACCATTTTTCCAAATATGAGGTTGTGTGTGTAGGTTTAGATTTTTGGCATTTTGGCATGTTATTTAGGTTTGGCATTTTAGCATGTTATTTTCTTAGGAATTAGATAATACTTTTTTTAAATTACCTATTGGTTCCTCCCTTTAGTCTCTCATTGATATATTTTTGCTTGGTTATGCCTAGTTTTATGATTGTCAACCTTATTTTTGCACACAGACACAACTATGTCAGTCGACCTAATTTTTCCTAGTTCCATGACTGTTGTATTATAGCTAGCCTTAATTTTTCACACAAAAACATATAGGAGCATGTCAAATTAAATAAAGTGAAAGGTTCCACTATTCATGTGTAATTTGGAGGCATTTTTTGGGTGATGTCACTCCCACATGAATGAAATCAGTCAAGAGGGGGAACACTCATCCTCACCCTTATCCCTTGGTTGATGATCCATGTAAATGGCCTAATTTTAACCCAAATTATCTACCTTATTAGCTTATAATTCCCAATGTTTCCTCATGCCTTTTATATTTATATATTTTAAATTACTCTTAAATATGATGATATATTAACTATATTTATGATAATAAAGTTAGTTTTTGTCTTGTAATTAAAGTTGAATATTTTATCTTTTATTATGATGATTCTACTTATTATATAGTGTGTTAAGCAACTTGACTAACATGATTTATATATTTATAAACTAGATAGTTATGTCCTAAAGCAACAAGATGAAGAGAGGATACCAATATCCATAACCAATGGGTTTTCAACCTAGAACCATTTAGGCACCATCATAACATGTATAAATATCTACAACTCACTTGAACATGTGTCAGTTGTAGTGACCAATATTTCTATTGAATTTGGTTCAATGGTGAATAATGAAGAGAAAACATGCTTGGGTCAATATAGGCATACATAATAAGGTGTTAGAATGTCAAGCATTATGAATTAACCATAATTCACCCCTTCCAAACTTCCCAACAAACATCACCCCTATTTTTTATGTATAAATTGTTGATTACACTCTCCAAAGTATGAATACTCTCAAGTTGTTATGATTTCTTGTTAATAAATAATCATAGCCTCTTATGTATATATTCCAAATACAATTGTAGGATAAGGTGGGAGATAATATTGAAGGAAGATAGATAATCTAAGTGTGAACAAGTAATATCATTCTAGTCATTGTAATCTCACTATAACAATATTTAATTACTAAAAGATATGAATATATTATACAGTTTGCATTAAACACATTTTAATTCTAAGGGAAGGATTGGATTTCAAGACCAAATGAGGAGGACCCCCTTAGGAGGACTTGTAGAGAAGATAATAATTCATTATAAGTAGATAAGTAGATTAATTCAAGTATTTATTTCCATTCTAAAGTTCTAAATATGTTAATTAAGTGTCATAGATAATTTATGTATTAAAAATACATGACAATTTCTTAAGGAAGCTTCCAAAATATTTCAATTTATCCAATTCTATTATTCTCAAGTTCTAAAAGTGTGATTTCAATTCAAGTACTTCAATTTTTATAATTTCCCATTCATAAAAGTGTGCTTATATGCAATTGACACAGTCAAAAAGTGAGTGAAGTGTGCACATACAGTGATGCCACCTTATCAATCTAAAATGCCCCTAGGTTGATAATTAATGAAGTATGAGTTTTATTTATCAAGTGGTTGCTTCATTTTATGATCATAATGGAAGTTGTACAAGGTTTTTAGGTTCAAATAATGGCAAAATACTGCTCATCATATTGGTGTCATTGCCAAGGAAGGTGTCACACACTCAAATCTCCAAGATTGACAATCTCCTTTGTTGTTCCTAGATTAAACATTTAATATTTTATAGCTTAAACATTTATTATTTTATAGATAATATTTTTGCTTTTTGTAAAGTTATAATTGTAAAAATCCAAAAATAACACAAACTATACTAACTCTATTCAGGGCAGGGTAGTAAAAAAAAGGAAAGTGGTTGATTTTCATGTAAAGAGAAAGGGATCATCTAGGTAGATTTTTTTATAATAAGTTTAAATTTGATATAGGAACATAAATTTATTCTACAAAAACTAAGGAATATGAGGAAACTATTGGATACCATCTCTAATTATTAGTAGAAGATCTAGAAAAAGAAAAATTCTTGACTAGGCTGGTAGTACAAATTGGGAATTTAGAGGAGGAAGAGGTTCATAAACCTAAGAATGATACCTATATACCATATTTAAGAATCCATACCCTACCACTTCACACTCAATAATCTATTATTAAGTTCCCTCCATCCTTACCCAAATTTATTGCTAAGGAAGCATTTAAATATCTTCTAGCTCCTAGAAGAGACATTAGGCCTACATAATAGACATTAGGCCTACATAATATAATGAATTAGATAATATATTTATTGAGGATAAAAATTCAAGATGTTTTACTCTTTAAAATTTTACTATAAGACCAAATATCCCTATAAAAAATCCAAAATATTTGTTTACTACACACCAAGGAATATAAAGATTGACAATCAATTCAAAGAGCGGGTGGCAGAAGCTTATGGTCTATGAACATAAATATTTTCATGGAGGACCATCAAGAAGAGATTAATGGTAATGAGTCTACACATTTTAAATTCCCCATCCACACCCCTAGGAAAAATTCACCTATGAAGAGTATTACTCATTCTAGCCTCCCTACTTTCAAAGGAAAGGCAAGTGAAGACCTAAATACATTCCTCTTTGAGTTTGATATCTTATGTCATAGCTATGACTATAAAAAATAAAATAAAAATAAAAATTTATTTACAAAAACAATTAAATATGTATCTCTTAGATGGTTTATGAGACTAGGGAAGTATGCAATTTCTACTTGGGAAGAAATGAAGGAGAAGTTTTTGTCAACATATCAAGACTATTATCAAGGAAAAAAATGTTGCAATAGAGATAGAGGAGGAAATTGATGAATAATACATATTAGATTAATAATAAGTAGAAGATGAATAATAATTTGATGGATAAGAGGAGGATGTTTAAGAAAAATAGAAATAGAAGAAAAGGATGAATCTATAGAAAAAGGAGATGAACGTCCTATAGAAAATGAACCTCTTAGAGCAGGTGAACCTACAACTGAGGTAGTAGGAGAAAGGAGGACATGAAAGAGGATAATATTGATTATTTACCATGATTCATATGTAGGATAATAAGAATCCCTTCCAAATCCCAATCTAGCTAAAAATCCCAAAACCCCTCAGTTGGTAGGAGCTAGTCAAATAGATTAAGGGGGCAACCACAAAAATGGCCCATCTCCTCCCCTCCTACTATACTGCATATTAGTGAGGACTCCTATGAACATAAAATTTAATAAAATAATTTTTCTAGAGCAAGTATCATTAATTAGGAATACTCTTCTTCCTTCAATTTTGAGCCTTCACAATCAACTTAGGGAAGCATAAAAAAATAATCAATTTAAGGGAGTAAGAAAGAGTAGTCAGTTAAGGAAGATGAATAAATGCATGAAGACAAGAAATATGTAATTCTTGCATCATCCTTACAAGAATAATTTTAGATCATGGATTAATCTCTTAGGTAAATTTAATTATTAAGGGGGAAAGTGTAGATGTTTGAAGAAGGTAATAAATTAGATACATTGGCACAAGATGCTTCACAACTTCAAGACCTAGTTGTATTAATTGAGTCTCAATCTATAGCCACAACACAAAAAAAAAAAATATGGATATCCTAATATTCTTATTTTTCATAAATATGTTACAAACACTTCTACACAAATAAAAAAACATGATTCAACATTTATTTTCTTTGAAATGTATTTACAAGGGGATGAGTAGTTTCATAATTCCTAGTTTAGTTGGTTCAGACACCATAGTTAGTTAAATAAATAAAATTTAAAATTGAAAAATAAAGTTCATAATGATGCAAAGAAACTCCTAAAATAGGAATCAAAAGTTGAATATTTGGTTTGAATAACAGATTAATTATTGGGATGTAAGCCACCTTCCTAAGTTTATTCTATTTACCTTGAATAACAATGACTAAAATTCTAGTTTATGAGAGTATACTATGATCTTCTATGGTTGGTAATATGACCTTAATTTTTATTTACTATGTATGGCAATGGAACCCCCAAAGAGAAGGCTCAATTATGCGAATTTAATTTGCATAATTATTTTGTACTTCATAATATATAATAAAATCCTGACTTATATTTAGGAGATGTCTTAATACTTTTTCTTCATATTAACACATGAGAATCACAGAGGTTAAGATTTCATAGATTATAAGGAGAAAGAAAAATAATTTGCCTTGATAATAAGGGAAAAGGCCACTGAGCCTGAGGTAATAGTGCATGACTAGGTTTTTTTGATGAAGAGAAAGGAAGTAGCGACCTCATTTATAGGGAAACAAGTAGAAGCTCAAAATTACTACCTAGGAATGTTGACTACTATAGTACAAGATGTATTCAGATCTTGTTGGCATAAATGGGATGAGATTAAACCTAAGTTAAAGATAAAGGAACCATTATCTCCACATAATCTCAAATATGCCTTTGATAGAGTTCTTACTTATATTAAACTTAAAAAAAGGAAGGGACCAAATCTATACCCTATCACTTTTCAACCACTGCCATTTTGGTATCCCATTCCAAAATAGACATGAGAAGTTATACTTGATAAATAAAAATGATATAAGAGATGGAAAAATTTCAAGTCTCAACATGGTTTATGTGGTAAATAGAGCATAGGAGCATCATAACTAATAGACTTTACGATTGTAGGTACCATTCAGATGTAGAAGTTGGTTGATCGAAGATGAGCAACACATTAAGTTGGGGGGTGTGATGAGCCATATAAATGGTCTAATTTTAACCCTAATTATTGACCTTATTATCTTTTAATTCCTAACATTTCCTAGATGCCTTGTATAATTATTTATTCTAAAGTAATCTAAATCATGATTATATATTAACTATGTTTATGAGAATGAAGTTAGTTTTTGTTTTGTAATTAAAGTTGAATATGTTATCTTTTATTATGATGATTTTAATTCTTTTATGGTGTGTTTAGAAACTTGAGTATCAGGATTTATATATAGCAACTAGATGTTTATGTCTTGAATAAACAAGATGCAGAGAGAATATCGGTAGCCACATCTAATGGGTTTTCAACCTACAACCATTTAGGTAGCACCGTAACAACATGTATAATTGCATGTAGCTTAATTGAGTATGCAATAGATGTAGTGCCTAGATTTTTTATTGAATTTGATCCAATAGTGAATAATGAAGATAAATCATGGCATACGCAATAAGGAGGTGTTGGAACATCAAGCATTCTTACTTGACTATTATTCACCCGTTCCAAATGTCTGAACAAACATCAATATTTTTTTTGTCCTATAGCCATTATTGGATGCATTATCCAAAGTATGAATACTCTCAAGTTGTTATGATTTCTTGTTAGGAAATAATTGTAACCTCTTATGTATATATTCCAAATATAATTACATGCTAAGGTTGTAGAGAATATTGAAGGAAGATAGATAATATAAGTGCGAGTAAGTAATATCATTCTAATTATTATAATATCACTAAAAATATTTAATTATTATAATATATGAATATATTATAATAATTTTAGTAAACATATTTTAATTCCAAGGGAAGGATTATATCTCAAGACCAAATGAGGAGGTCCCCCTCAGGAGGACTTGTAGGGAAGATACCAACTCATCAGAAATAGATAAGTAGATTAATTCAAGTATTTATTTACATTATTTAATTATACATATGTTAATAAAGTTTCAGAGAAAAAATTTTTTTTTTTAAATGTATGATAATTTCTTAAGGAAGCTTCCACAATATTTCAATTTATTCAATTATATTTTTCTCAAGTTTTGCAAGTGTGATTTCAATTCAAGTACTTACATTTATACAACTTCCCATTCATACAAGTGTGCCTACATGAAATTGACATAGTCAAAAAGTGATGAAGTGTGCACATATAGTGATGTCATCTTATCAAGTTAAAACACCCCTAGGTTGATAATTAATGAAGTAGGAGTTTTATACATCAAGTGGCCACTTCATTCTATGAGAATATGTGAAGTTGTACAAGGTTGTCAAGTTTAAGTTATGGTAAAATATTTCTCATGTGGAAATTAATCCCTTGATCACAACCAACCAAAGGAGGCTTAAATTTTCAATAAAAACTTGAGTCAAATATTTCAATCCCAAAATATTAATTTTTCGAGGTGATTTTTTTAAGAATTTCAAACTCACATAATTTTCAACCTAGAGCTCCTTTTCATGTACCATTTTTTTCAAAAGTGTATGGTTTTTTATGCCCAATATATTGGTATCATTTATATTTTAAAACATACTTAATTATAAAGAACAAAATTTGGAAGGGCCTAATAAAATAAGTCTTTTTGGGGGTTGTTTCAGTGTCAATTTGAGCACCCTTTTTGCATTCTCTTGATATTTAGTGTTTTTTTTAAGAATGGCTTCTTCTTCTATATTAGATTAGTGTGAACCATTAACATTACATAATTACCACACATGGAGACCAAGAATGTAAATAACCATGAAACACAAAGGATTATGGGCCTTAATCACTGAAGTACAACATTGTTCACTAGAGAATATGAAAAATTTCATCACCAATGCAGATTTGATGAGTGTATGGGTTTGACATGAATTTATGTAAGTGATATTATTTTATTTCATTTGGAAGGATGTTTCTCCTTTCAAAATATAGGAAAAATTGAAGGGCTTATTTTCTAAGGTGGATCACATGAAAGTCATGCATCTTGAAGTAGAGATCACTTCTCTCCGTCCTAAATATTTCTATCTAGTGTAGACTATATTACTAAGTTCAAGTACTTATTGACATAATTAAAGGGGAGTTAAAGAGATAATAAAGATGAAGAGTGGGTTTACCTAATTCTATCCACATTGAAATATCCATTCCAAATATTTGTTTATACCTTTTTGTCTAGCACGGATGCCTTGAGTTCCACATTCAAAATGCTTGATTTAAAGTTATTTTGTGAAAAAATTACTAGGGAAGAATTGAAATTGTCTAACCTTGATTCTTCCACCTCTCTAAATGAATTAGTAACATCTAATCCTAAGGGCAAGGGAAAATTAAAAATTAAGCTCAAAAACACTCCTTATCCATCTCAAAGTGCCACCAAGCCTAAATACAATAACTCTAAACCTAAGGAGTCTTATAAATCCAATAATAAGTCTAGCCTTTCATGCTCACCTTTTGAGGGAACTGGTCATGTAGAAACAAGGTGTTGTAAGAGAATGCAAGCCTTAGAGGATGAAGTTAGAAAACATAAGATCTATATCTTTATTCCACCTTATTCCAATGAGCATGGTAAAGAACTTAATATTGTTAGGAGATCTTAGTCACCTATTATAGATAGTTAGGCTATAGATTCTAGATCTTCTTACCATATAACTTCTTCTAATGAGTCTTTTGTATCTCTTAGTTTGAGTTCTAATTCAAAACTTGAGGTTAAAGATTATTATTTTATTTATGTTAAGTTAAAAGGTGACATAAAACTTATTGGTGGCCACATCAATGATGCACTATATGTTCCTAGAATCACTACAAATTTTCTTTCTATTTATCAAATTTTCATTATGGTTATGGAAAGATGATGACTTTCACACCACAAGGGGATAAAATTTAAACATTGTTGGAACCTAATTCACTTTTTACACAATGTGTTGTTGATAATAATTCATGACTATATCACTTTGAGGGTTTTGATGACACTTCTTCTATGGGGACATGTTTGGTTTCTCATGCCTATTCTGAAATTAAGATTTGGCATGAGAGATTTGGACATATTAATTATATAAATTTAAAGGAGTTGAGAATTCATCATATGGTTGATGGTCTTCCTAGAGTTTATTGTCTTGATGGAGTTTGCCTTAGATGTGCATCGGGGAAACAACACCAAGATCCATTTCCTAAGTGTAAGTCCAGGAGAGTTTCTTCACCATTTGAGCTTATGCATAATGACTTGATGGTTTTTCCTACTCCTTCATTAAGTGGAGCTAAGTATGAACTTACATTTATTGATAATTTATTGAGGTGTACTTGGGTTTATTTTCTCAAATACAAGAGTGATGTTTTTTCACACTTCAAAGTCTTCAAGGATTTGGTCAAGAATTAATATTCTAGTTGTACAAATAAGCTTCACACTGATAATGGGGAGGAATACTTTAGTAAAGAGTTTTCTAAATTTTTGATAGTTCATTTCATTATTCATAAACATTTTATTCTTCATACCCTATAACAAAATGTCCTAGCATAAAGAAATAAATGAAATTTATAGTTTTAGGATTTACCTCTTGTATGTTGGGTAGAAGTAATTAATTATGTAAAATACATTTAGAATCACACACCACACATAACACTTGAGCATTTGACTCTAGAGGAGTCTTGGTTTGGAACTAAGCTTGATCTCTCAAATTTTTTTAGTTTTTAGGAGCCATGCTTGGGATTTTATACTAAAGAAGCAAATTAAAGCCTTAGACTAGAAGAAAAAACCCTTGATATTTGTAGGGTATTATGATGACATGAGAGCTTATTGACTTTTGGATCCTAATACTCATGATATTATTTTTCAAACAAATGTTTAGTTTGATGAGCACTTCTCTTCTCATGATTATTTATCTTCTTCCATGTATTTTTATTCTTTTTTACTCCCATCCATTGATGATTATTCAATTCATTTTTAGGATCCCTTCTTTGAGAAGCCAATTTAGGAGGACAGTGAAAGAGGTTATGGATGAATAATTATATAGGGATCTTGTTCCAACTATGCACAAGTGGGATCATACTATATTTTTGAGGTAAAAATTTTCATACATGATATTCAACCAACTAGACATCATCATGCACATTCTACAAGTTCTTTAATTTTGTGTCAGGCGTTTTCTAGGTATTTGTAGCCTTTTTCATAGGCTCATACAATACATGAATGGGATGATGTGATGATAGATGATTATTCTTATTTGATGGATAATTATACTCGGGATCTCATCTCTCTTCTTAAGGGAAGAAAGTTGGTTAGATGCAAGTGGATATACCAAACCAAATATGTAGTTGATGGCTCCATTGATAAGTATAAGGCTTCTCTTATTGAAAATGATTTATCATAAGTCAAAGGTATCGATTACTCTGAGAAAATTTTCCTTGTTTCTATGATATTTTTTCTACACCTTGTCCCTTCTCTTACTAGATCATAATATTGGGAACTTACTAGATGGATGTAAAGATTATCTTCCTACATGGAGATTTGTAAGATTAAACATACATAGAGTAAGTTTGTTCATTATTAATCTCTTGTTTTTAGACTCTAAAGGTCTCTCTATGATCTCAAATAGGCCCCTTGGGCCTAGCATGAGAATATGTATTATTTTATTCTATCTACTAGCTTTGTTCACTACCACTAAGATCTATATATCATGTTAGGGAGGATATTGTTATACTTGTCTTATATGTTGATGATATGCTGCTTACTATGAGTTAATTTTCAAATATTTAGATTATTCAATAGCTCTTTTCACATAATTTTTATGAAAAACCTCAATCTTTTACACTTTTTCCTTGGTTTAAAAATTCTTTAGTCAATTCCATGGATTCATTTGAGTCAAAAAAAGTACACCCATGATCTTATTTAATGTTTTAGTATGGTTGATTGTAAGCTAAGTCCATCTCCTTTCTAGTTTGGAGTCACTTTTACTTCCAATTTCACCACTCCTCGTGATCCTACATTATATAGGTATTTGGTTAGAAGTCTCATATACTTAATCCATACTTTCCCTAGTATTTACTTTGCAGTTAGGATTGTATCTTGGTTATTCACATACTCCTCATGATAGTCACTAGCAATCTACTAAAATGATTTTATGATATTTTTAGGGCACTTCCCACTTTGGATTAAACTAAACCAGATGTTCTACTTAGTTGGTTGGCTATACTGATTCATATTAGGTAGGTTCTCTTAATGACATGTATTCCAATTTTGGCTATATTTTTGTCTAGTTTCTTCTCTAGTTTTTTGGGCATGTATGAAGCAACAAGATATTTCAATTTGATCAATAGAGGTAGAGTACATAAAAATCATCATAATGAGGTATCAAGTTTTTTGGATCCAATAATTATTGATATAGTCTGTAGCCACACAAGATTCACCTATTATACTTTGATGTGACAACTAAAGTGTAATTCACATTTATTACAACCTTTTTGAGCACTAGAAGACCAAGCATATTGATATTCTCATGTACTTCATTCACCGACATATTCAATATGGAGTTATTTACTTGGAGTACATTCTAACTTAGAAATAGGTTACTAAAATATTTATGAATCCTTTTCCATCACCTCATTACCTTAAGTTGCATGGCCTGCTTGGGGTTTCATAAATTGTCCTTGGGGGGTGTTCATGAGGAGATATTCCTTCTTATTTTCTTCATGGTTATATTGTACATGAGTACCTAATCAAACCTTGTTTTCAAGACTCATACTATGGATATGCCACTTTATTTTTGTCCCTTAGTTTCACTTGGAGGGGAGGTGTTAGAGTAGGTTAGTTACCTTAGCTCATTTTACCTAGATGTTTTACTTAGTTAAGCATTATTTTTTTTTCCACCCACTTCGGTGTGAATATTAAATGTGTTTCTATTTAGGTATAATGGGTTTCTATCCCTAGTTTATCTCTTAGCTTGATATTATGACTATGATTAATCCTCATTGCCTATATATCAAGGCACTTTCATTGTACTTACATGAAGTTCTATAGATATATTATATTATATTTATCTTTATTCTGCATATCAGTTTGTAAAGCTTATTCTTTTAGAGTCTCATTGTGATGCTTTATTGTTAACACCTGATATCTTAGTGTCTTAGAATGTTTTGTTTTTCATTCCTTTAAAAAACATATAGGTGGTCACATCTAATTTTAGTAGGTATTCCATACTAAACACTTTCATATGATCCAAACAATAACATTGATGCATCCATCCTAGGCTAATACATGTGTTTGAGGCCATAAAGACACTTAATCCATAATTTGATGATTGTTCTAGAATATTATTATAGTTTGATCCCTACATGTTCCAAATCCAAATATGTATTAACATCATAACTAGATAAGTATCTTGTTTTTTATTATCATTAAAATATCTAGCATAGTTGTGTTTCCTATTTTTAGCATATCTTTGTATAATAAATTTAGAATATATTCTATCTAAGTTTTACAATTAATTAGCCTACTATAAATATGGTTATCACCCTAATTCTTATTCATTTATATATTCTTAACCTTATCTATCTAATTAGGATCCATATCTAATTGAGGGTTATATAGCTTCATGAGCAAGGAATCATCAAATCTATCTAGATTCACACACGACTACAAGCCATCTAGAGATAAATACATAAATGTTAATGACACTTCCAAGATTTTTGGGGAACATTATTCAATGTTGAAATAGTTTTCATTCATAGTATCTAAGAATATAGTGATACCACCAATCCTTTCATTGACACCACCAATGTTTCCTCCCATGTTGACATTCAATTTCACACACCTATTGATTAGGATTGAAAAATTACCAATATCTATTATTTCTCCCATCTTGATGGTTAGTCTCTTGAACCCATTTATTAGGATAGAAAAAATCACCTACTATTATATTTATTCCATGAGAATCAAATAATCATATAATTCATGACCCACATTCATCTAGAAGAGCATAAATTGACATCAACATAGTCTTTGGGAACAATCAACTTTACTTAATCAATATGAATCCTATAATCTATAAAATCGAAATCTAAATCTAAAATCAATGTCCCATAATAAAAACCTATTTGAGGCAATATTAGATAATCAAAATTAAAATTACAATACAAATAATTTAAAAAATCCAAAATCAATTTGCCTAAGTAAAAACCTCCTCGAGGTAATATTGGGAAATCAAAATCTAACTCCAAAAAGTCAAGAAAAATCTATTGGTGAAAACCTATCAAAGGTTCCAATGGATTAAGAATTGAATCTTCCTCTTATACCAACACAATTATTGGATGAATTTATACCACTTATCAAAGACACCATCAAAATCCTCAAGTCCTCAAATCACCTAACTTGCGACTACTCTCACTCTCATAGAATAAGATATTGTTAGTACCAATCCCCCTTTGCATCATAATCACCACATCCCTCCAAATCCTATGCTCACTCAACACACAAATTTCATCCAACACACCTTTTGATTCAACATATTTGGAAACACCCTCTATCATAGGGGTTATGATGGTATATTATTACATTTAGAAGAATCCAACTTAGAAATAAATGAATTTACCAAAGAAATAAATGAAACACATACCTAAATGATCTAATGTGACTGCAAACAAAAAAATGCTAAAAGAGAAATAAATTTATCAATAGGTGAAAACCATTTTTATGGTTCCTTGGGGAAGTGCTATCATGAAAACTAATTTTTGGTGTCATGCATAAAATTAATTTTTTACAAGTACCTTACACTTCAGGACAAGCCCATTCCATCTCAACCCTACACATCTTAAATAATCTCTCCATCCTTACCCAGATATACATCATCCTTACCTATCCTAAACTATCCTTACCATCCTTATCTATTTAATAATTACCTATATTACACCATCTTTACCTATCCTAAACTATCCTTACCATCCTTAACCATACTTAACATCCTTATAAATATTACATCATCTTAAACCATACTTACCACCCTTAGCCATTCACGCACATCAAACTAATCCTTATCCATCCTATCCTTGCCATCATACCATCATACTTATTACCAATTTTGAGCTTGATAAGGAAGTTGAAAAGTCTTTAAATATGTTCTTATAAACATCTTGGTGTATCCTCACAATGGTACTTTTATGATTAGACACTTGGTTCTAAGGAAATATGTTGATTGGCATTCTCATCTTGAATCCTTCCATTATTCCAATCCATTATCATTCTCATTCTTGGTGCTATAATGAGATTTAACTTTGATCATCACCTTGTTTAAAATCCATTAAATCTAAAAAATATTATAAAATCTAGAAAAATCCAAAAATATTTAGAAAAGAGAAAAATCTAAAACATTTATAAAAATTGAAAAATACAAAAACTTTACAAAATCAAAAAGGCCAAAAATAATAATAGAATAGCCACACAATACAAAATTCAATTGTATTATCCTAAATCCTATTAAAATCCTTAATAAATCTATCAAACCGTCCATCTAATCCAATCTTGCATCTTTTAAATGTGATATATCAGTCCCACATATACCCTCTTGCATATAACATTTCTTGTGGGAAGATCAAAATGTGAAACATTTTTTGGGATATAATGTTCCCAATCAAACACCCTTGCATATATCATTTCCTAGGGGAAAATTAACCTATCACCATCAATTACTAAACAACAATTTTTTTCACTTGATGTAGGACATGCATTTGATTTTGTGTTTTTGTGTGTGCTTGTTTGTTTGTTAATTATTCTTGTTGAGTCTTGAGTCCTTACATATGAATATTAAAATAATGTCATCATCATTTTACATATCAAGATGCATCCCATCATGTGATTGTGTCTCTGTTAGTCCTATGGCATAAAAAAATAATGACATCATGGTTTTTCATATCATGGTGTATTCTATCGTATGCTATAATAAAATTAAGGTTGTTCAAACATTCATAAATTTATGAAAGATTAGAAATAATTAATTCATTTATCTATCATCTACATTCATTCTTACACATTTAATCCTTTTAAACTAACATCTAACTAAAACATGCATGATAAATAACTACATATGTTTCACCAATAATCCAATAAGAATGCTAAACCATACATCACCTAACTCACTTGTATCTACCAACAACCTATTATCATCCTTCTATCCATTCATCACATCTTTGATCCATGTCCAGGGTATTTTGTAAGGAATGAGATTTTTTTAGAAGTGTATATTTGTAATAAAATATTTTTATATTGAAAATAATCAAACATATGTATAATAGGAAAATTTTAAAGAAAAACATAACATTTAATACTAATATATGTATAACTTGGAGAATTCACAAATTCTAATGGACACTTTGTAATAAAATTTGGCAAATAGTTTAAAAAAAAAAAATTCATTGTAGAATCTAAAATTTTATATTTTTCCAAAAAATACCCAATTGGTAAAAAATAGCCCATTTAAAATACCCTGTCTGTGTCGTAAGTCAACATTTTAATTTATTCTTGTGCATCGATAAATCTCAATCAAACCATCCATCCAATCCAATCATGTAATTTTCAATGAGATATATCATTCCCAAGTCTACCCTTTTATATATATCATTTCTTGGCGAAAATCAAAGCATGCAATTTATCTCAGTATATATCATTCATAATCTGCTAGTTGCATATGTAGTTATTTGGGTTAAATCAATCAATCATCAAATCCAATAAAATTATGCAAGCATTAGTTCAAGTGAGTTAATTAAATCCATGTATTAATAAATTTCATCCATAACATCCATACCTTCATCATCTTCCCATTTATTCATCACATCTTTTTGTATATTAGCCCCTCTCAATTCATCACCCACCCCTTGATTCTTCCATCTTGATTTCTTCATCTCATTTTGAGAGCCCATCCATATCCTTCATCCCCACATGCCATATTGAGGGGGAATAATCACTAAATCAATCATTAAATAATCCCTAATCATATCATCATCATGCCACTAGGGACATCCTTAGTGCATCCATATTTTTCTTCTACTTTCTTTGAAAAAACATTGATTATTTTAGTTACAACACCCTTTGGAAGATGGGAAAATGTAGACAACTAAAATTAGCCACATTAGTGTCATAATTATATTTTCTAAATATAAACACAATCACTATTATTATTTACTAAGTTGACTATTATCCATAATCTGGATGTTATCCTAAGTTCACTAAGGTCATGATTTCTAATCAAATAGTTAATCAATATTAATTAACTAATCCATTTCAAATTAATCATGCAACATAATTCCACAAATAAATAAATAAAAGTAAATAAAATTATAAAATAAAATTAAAAAACCACCTCCTAAAATCTCTCAACCAAGATATTATGTCACCTAATCATTTCCCCAATTCTCTCACCCAAGGTGCTAAGTCATCCAACTAAATCCTTGAGACATTGAACTAACTTGGTGTGTCATCCAACTAATTTAAATCATTCATGGAATATTTAAAATATCCTAAAAACATGAAACCAACTCCATTAATTCATTTAAATGACTCATTCAACCACCCAACTAACTTCCCCACATTTCTCAATTGATTGAATGAGGACTCAAATCCAACTGTTCAAAATCAAGATATCAAAAAATATTAGATTAAATCTGACCATCCATTTTTCATATGAAAAACTATAAATTTATGTCCTCTCATCCATTATGAGGAGAATCCTTAATTATAACCTTGAATTACTATTGAATTACATCCATCATTATGCTATAAAAGTTTATTTGTTCATCTTATTGAGAATCAACATCACCTAGCATTATGCTGCTCAATTTCTTTTGCATTGGAGATTATAATTGAGTAAACACATACGAATTTTTAAGAGCACATACAATTTTGCCAATAATATATCTTCATAGGCTGGTAGGTGAAGATATATTATCTTTTTTCTTATTTTAAATATCTATACGAGGTTCTATGTTATATTTAGAATAGAAATTCAATTGTCATTGTTTGGTTTCCTAGTTTTAAAGTTATAAATTCTACATATTAGAGGAATCACACTCAAAAAATTATAAATAACATAGTATTATGACCTTAAATTGTTTAAAATCCCTACTAAACTAATTTTTTATGAATTCCTAATTTTGAAATATAGTTTCAACACAGTTTTTATACAAACCAAAGCAACTATCACATGGTAGTATGGCTTGGTATGACCTAGGAAGGTGTGAGAGTGATTAACATAGTGAAATAATGAACCTTAGCTATTTTTACATTTTATTTTTCATATTTAACATGTTCAAATGGGCTCCACAATAAAAATTTAAGGTGTAGTTTTCATCTCACAGGTAAATCTATAGGTAAAATGTTTTTTCTTTTACATGTATAAATTTATTTATGAATATTAGAAAGTACATTTTAAATGGTATATCTTCCACATATGTTTCAAAAATTCTTCTAGAAGAGTTTTATGAATGTTTTGTAAGTTACATGTAAAGGAAAGATTTAAGGTTCAATACCCACCAAAGCATATTTTTGGGCAAACTTACTTTTTGACCCAAATTAGCATGTAAAGGGAATCTTACCTAGAATATTTTATTTTTCAAGGCTTTGTAAAGAGAAGTGATAAAGATATAGTGTTTATGACTTGTGACTTTTTACAACTTTTGAATATAAATTTAAATAATCCCCATAATCATAAATATTGTATTACAAATATACTTGAGGGTAAAGGCAAATCCCCAAGTATCATTCTCATTTTTTTTGTTGAAATATTTGGTGTGTGATTATGGATAAAATTTCAAGCCTTATTTCTAAATTCAAGATACAAACTCCTAAAAACCATAAGGGGTTGAGCAAGAATATGGAGAATACCTTAGTTTTGAATGACTTATGGGAACTAGTAAAAAACAAACCCACATTTCCTAATGAAGCAACTAAATTGATTTAATTTTAAAAATGTGATAAACATGCACTTGCATGTTTAAAATGATATTATTCTACACATTTTATCACTCACATTGATTCTATTAAAATTGATTCTTGGAGAACATGGAAAGAACTAAAAGATATGTATGATAAAAAACTATAATATAATAAATTTGATCTCCTAATGCAACTATTGAATAATAAACTAAAATATTATGAATACGTATTTGAATACATTTCACACATGAATAATTTGAAATAGAAATACACCACTACATATGGTAAAATAAATGATGATATGTTCATTTCAATCACTCTAAATAGACTCAATTTAGCTTAGTGACAAGTTCAATAATGAAACATTTGATTCTATTTATGAATTTCTCACTTGGCATGAGCACTAATTCATGAAGAAGAAAATTTAGCATATAAAAGATGCTTACTTCAAAAAGGCACTAAAACACTAGATACAAAAAGGACATGAAGAAAGGAGTTTTTGGAAACATTCTCTGAGACATTCTCTAAGACATTCTCATTGTCACTCTTCATGACATTATCTAGAGCCCTCAAAACATATACATTAACATAAGCATTATTATAGTTCTAGTGGTTTCTCAAATGATTCCTTATCTTCTAGGTATAGAAAACATTGGAAAGAACCAAGATGTTATAAATGTGGTGGTATTAGTCATATTTTTCATGTATGTCCTTCTAAAAATACACTATCCAAACACATAAATAAGGATGAAGAAAATTAAGCTAGTTGTTCTAGTGGAGATTATTCAAATTACTCTAGCTAATATAGTTATTTTGAAACTTCATCTAACCATGAGGCATCCTACATGGCTGAGGTCCATGGTCCTAATAAAACTAAATTTGTTTTGAGTGTATAAATATTCACCCATCCAAAATGAGCTGCTAACTCAAAGATAGGATTTTGTAATAGTGGCATTTTTAGCTTGGATTTTGTTGCTTTTTGTTTAGTTTTGGTTTTCTTCAGTTCATTGATTTTCCTAACGAGGAGTAGACATAATTTTTTGGATTGGTTTTATTGTTGCATACATCTCGCTTCTCATTGATAGGGAAGGGGGAGATATTTCATGGCCTTTGATCAATATTTAGTGGTTGTATTAATGAGATTTTGTATGATACCTTATGTGGATCCATGTAGTTGATTAGGGTTTGATCATGTTCTATTGATGTATGGTAGAAAATGGTAAAATGGGATGATCAGGCCTTGATTATGTTCATAATTCATTACAAAACTCATATAATAGTAGGATTATTTAAATTGGAATTAGTTGATCAATACCATAGTATAAAATGCACTAGTTTGCAGATGTAGCATAGACTTTTGATGACTTTATAATCATAGCTCCAGATCATCCTCTATTATACCCCTTTAAATTGCCGCGGGAGGGGGGGTGGGTTGATTGATCCATAGAATGTATTTTTATTATTAGTATTTTATTAATAATTTATTTTTATATTTGAATAAATATATTTGAGGTGTGATTCACTTTATATGACACCCCCATTATTGAATTAGCTAAGTAACTTGTTAGTAATGTGGTTTCATAGGTGGTTAAACCTGTTGGACTATTGAGTCCCTTTGGTAAATTTTTTGAAAGCTTATAAAAGATTTATTGGAATGTAAATAAAATAATAGTTTTAATATTAAATATATTTCTTACTGTTGCTCCATTTATGTGTTAAAAATTGTCATTGATTAAGGGAAAGATTGTTGAGAATTGTCATTGACTGTTGAGATTTGATATTTAATGTTATCATTAATGTCAAAGGTTCTTATGAAGATACATGGTTCTTTCATTGATGCCAATCTAATATCATTGATGTCAAAGGTTCTCATAAAAATTCTTGATCAGGTATGCCTTGAGGTATGCATATTAATGAGTTCTATTGCTAGCATAGTGAGTGTTCTTACCATATAAAGAACAGTGATGTGAGAGTATTGTTTGAAGAATGTTCTAATGTTAGCTTGAGTGAAATCATTGAGAAGAAATATGAATGAGTATAGGTCAATTTTTTAAGTGTAAAACATCTTGTAATGCATTGTATAAACTTTGTGAAATGGTATTCTTAGGTGGCATGATGAAATGAGTGATCTCTAAGTAAGAAGTAATATGATTCAAAGATCTATATAAGCAATTATTTTTTAAAGATGATCTAAATGAAATGCAAAGATGTGAATACTCTAAAAATACTTGATATTGTTGTAACATTAGATAGGTTATTTGAGTTTTTTCATGAGATTTTGAGGGCCTTGCAATTGATTAAAAGTTCAAAGCTGAAGATCTGTATATGCAACTCTAAAGATGCTACAAAGATCCCAGTCGAGCTTCAAATATCTGTAAGTAGCTCTGAAGATGTTATGTTAATTATCCAAATAAGAGTGAGTGTATGAATTTATTTGAGCATAGACAAGAGACATTGAAACATAGGAGAGTTTCAAGGTAAAGTCTACATGGTGGCTAGAAGGTCTGATTTAAGGCATAATAAGACTTGCAAATCAAGTTTTAAAAATCAAGAAGAGAGATGGTGGCCAGATGAAGTAATAAGATTAGTTTCCATGACATGAATGATTAGGTTAAAATTTATAGAGGTGACTCAATTTTTTTAAATTATGTGCATGAGTTTCAAGTCTTGGTTTATACGAAAATGCTTGAAATGTATTTAAAGGTTTCTCAAGTGTATATAATGAAGAGTTGTCTATCTAAGAAGGGTTTCTCAGTACTTATTGGAATGTAAAACATATGAATTATAGCCTAATATATTAATGGTATATGAATAAGTTTTATAGCTCAAATTTCCAAGTATTATTTTTTGGAAAGAGGAGCTTAATTTTATGAATGATCATTAATACTAGAAGATGGTCTAAAGCCTCATAAAACCCTGACAGTGACCTGGTGTTGAAGATATTATTCTAAGGAGATTAGAAAGGTTTGGTATGGTCAAACAAGTTATTGGAGGTTGAATTAAAATCTCCCAAGCATCTCTAGGTGTGATTGGTTTCTTAGGTGAGTAAGTAGACCATATAGGAAAGTGCTTGTCTTCTGGAGATTTATTGTAATGGATAGAGTTAACCGAGTCAAAGTTGCTAAGTGGGTGAAGATAAAAGTGTGATAATTATAGTAATTTTTCATGAATATTTATAGATAGGTTATATATCTTAGGTGTGTGAATTTTATGATCTAAGTTGGCTTATCATTGATCAGACCTTGTGGTGTAGATAGTAAGAAAATCATGCAGAAGTGATATGTTTCCTAATGTGTTTTCATATAAGAGTGATGCATTGAAATGTATGATGTTTTTTGGGTCTTGAATAATATATCCATGATTTATATAATATTTTAAGTTAGTGTAAGAGGTTAAAACATTGAATCCAAAATAGATTATTTGACTGAGTAGAGTTTGTGAGAAAGAAGGTCAATAGATTGGTCTGTAAGACCAATAGTTTTCATTAGATCTCATGATTTAATTGGTTGAGGTTTCTATAATGATATTATAAGATCATATTCGTGAATTTAAATCCCTTGATAATATTCAATCATGTATTATATTCTCATGTTTCTTTCACTATGTTTTTAAGTCAATTAGTAGTTCTGAGTGAACATCTTATAGACAAGTGTTTGAGCCTATTTAACCATAGTTGAAACATTAGATGAAGTTTATGACAACCCTAAGGTCATGAGGTTTATAAATATTTAATTTTTTTCCATGTTTTTTTTATAAAAATTGAGTTTTTACCATAGTTTTTCAAGACAGAGTTTATGTATATGCATAGACCTTTTATATGTAGTGATTTGAAAAAGGTTTCAAGTGGTGATTAGACCTAAAAGGTGTTGTGGAACTAAAATAATGTTGGATAAGGTATATTAAAGTGTCATATTATTTTTTCCTGCCATGTGAGATGTTTGGATATTAATCAATAAATATCAAAGGGTAACATGTTGTTAAGAAGGCCTATTAGGTCTCTATAAGCCTAAAAGAGGGGTAATGGCTAATTGATGTATGGCCAAACTATTGTATTGATTGATTCATGATTAAGGAATGTTATTTTAATATGATAATACCTATTCATGGTTTACGTAAGTGATTTAAATTTTCATTTGATTAAGAAGGATATGATCAAATGACTTGTATAAAAACAAGGTAGTTTAGGCCTATCTGGTATGCTTAAAGGATGCTAAGTGTGGGTGAGCAGAAGAGGATAAGTGAATGATATATATATATATATATAATTTGTAAGTATGAGGTTATGTAGACCATCAAATAAGTGTTATGAATATATAACAAAGGTTATGCATATGAGGATCAAGGTCAGAATACCTAATCAAGCTATGCAGAGGGTTAGTTGAGTGAAGAGGGCTAGAATCAAGTTCGAGAGGGACTAAAGTGAGTGAAGAGATAAAGGATTAAATAATAATATATTATATAATAAATAATGGTTTATGAAGGTGATAAAATAATCAAATGGATGAGTTAGTATTGAGTCATTTACGGGGTTCTTGCCTCTTTGCAAGTGGGTGCTTGCTAAATCCAAGATGAGTTGGTGTTGAGATAGTTGGGGTTGGTGTTACATGTGAAGTTGGTGTTTTAATAAATATTTATGTTTGTCTTATATGAATTTCATATATTTTCTTCATCAGTGAGTTTTATACCCCTAGAGGGTTTCCCATGTATATGTTGTGTCCATGTGTTTTATGCTCTTATGATTTGTTGCTTATGTTTGCTAAGATGTGCATGTTTTTTAGTATGGTTCATGTATATTTAAGTATAACTGAATGAAAAGTTTTGAACACTGGTTCAACCCCCTCTCGTTAATCTTGTTTCCAAAAATTGGTATCAGAGCATGTATTTTGGAGTAGGCTTGAAAGCCTAAAGGAGATACTAAGAAGGATGACTAGTCAGAAAGCTCAAGGTGGTTTCTCTACTAATAAGGATCCATTATTTAATGGATATAAATATGCCTTTTAGAATTTCATAATGAAGATATATCTGATGTCAAAAGGACATGATATTTTGAAGTCAGTTATGGATGGTTATATTTCACCTCCAATTCCATGAACAAATGCAACAGGTAAGAGGGCTAGTGAAAATAATTCCAAGGTAATGAATGTCATTATGTGTGGCTTATCAGAGGTAGAGCTTATAAAAGTAATGCATTATGTTTCAACCAAAGAAATATAGGACAAACTAAAGACCATCTATGAAGGAGACACCAAGGTAAAGTTGTCCAAGTTATAGACTCACATAAGATAGTTTGAAACCCTGTTGATGAATGAAGATGAAACCATTGCATCCTACCTATTGAGGGTTGACTAAGTTGTCAATATCTTTAAAGTTTTGGGAGAAGAAGTGAAAAAATATATTGTTATCCAAAAATTGTTAAGATCACTAAATCTTAAGCTTGACTCTAACATGTCTTTAGTAGAAGAGATGCAATATTTAGACAAACTAGAGATGGATGGGCTTCATGGCATATTTATTGTTTATGAGATGAGAAATAATAAAAGAAGACCTCTCAATAAGGAAGAAACTTTCAAAATTGAAAATAAGTCAAAGACCAAGAAGGATAAAGATGAGGTATATTCAGTTATTGATGATGATGAACTCATAACTATGTTTGCTAAGAAGTTAAGGTTTGTCTTAGGTAAGTACAAGGGTAAGATACCCTTAAAATGTTTCAACTATGGCAAGATTGGTCACTTTGTAACCAAATATCCTAACAAGGACATATTTGAACATAATGAAGAACATGATGAATCTCATGGAGATGGTATAAAGGCCTATAAGTTTTACAAAAACAAGAGAGAGTTTAAGAAGAATGAAATAAAGGGACATTCAAAAATAAGAAGATTTTTTATGCCAAAGAATATAGTTCATCAGATTTAAGTGATTCAGACACATCTGATAGTAATGATGGTAGTAATGAATCTGAACATGAAAATAATGAAACCTTGTTCATAAGCATAGAATTAGATAATGATGGTTATTCAAATGGGAAAGGCCTCATTATTGATGCAAAATTAGATGAAGTATACTATAATAGTGAAGAAGGAGAAGTAGAGGTGGATCTTGATGATGAACTCATGAGTGCCTTAGAAGAGATAAAGTTTGTGAAGAAGAAGAATAAGAAACTAAATTCATTAACTCATGCCTATGAGGAGAATATTGGATTGTTTGAGGAAAGTCTAAGAAACACTTCCAAAGAGTACAAAGAGATCATCCAACAAGTTGAAACCCAGATAGAGATTGTGGTAGCAACCTTAAAGACTAAAGAAGAAGATTATAAAAGGTATGAAACTAAAATAGAATCTCTAAAATCTAAGTTGGATCAAGCATATAGAAAGATGAAGATCTTTATGAAGTTTGAAAAGATAATTGAGGCTCTAGATGATATATTAAATATTCAAAATTCTACAAGTGACAAGATGGGTCTTGGATTTAAATAAGACTAAGAGAAGCCACCTCAAGTTGAAAAGAAGAATGTTGAAGACAAGAAGGTCAACATGAAAAGACCCATCAGACATCCCAATGCTAAAAGGTATGCTAATTCTTTTAATGGTTACTATTTTACATGTAGTAAGTTTGGTCATAGAGAAATAAAATATAGAATACCCTCCAAGAATGAGTACTCACAAAACTATGGAAGGAGAAACAATTGGTCAAAGGGAGATCACACTCATCATCAGTCAAATGGTATTTATAAGGTGGTTTATTAAAATTTTCATAATGTAGGAAGCATTAAAAGATTCTATCCTAACAGAGTTAAAAGATCACCAAGTCAAACTAAGAAGTTTTAAGCTCTTAGTGTGAAAGAAAGAAGGAAAATGAATGTATGAAAACAAAAGGTAGTAAAAGCAAGTCACGATCAATCTACAATCTCAAGTTGACTGCTTGCTGAGATAAAACATACCTCAAGTGAGAAATCAAGTAAGAAATGTCAAGAACATTTGTTATCTACATATGTTGATGGGGTATTCAAATAAAAGAAGAAGGATGAAAAGGTTGAGGATGAGATCAAACCTATAATGCCAATCAAGTATAAAATAATGTTGAAGAATATTCAATCTTGTGAAAAGATGGAGATTTGGGAATCTCTTGAATTCATATTATTTTAGTGCCTTATGAAAAGGGGATGGATCCATTAAGCTTCACAGATACATTCTTTTATTATTATAAACATGAGTGTGTAGAAAAAGAAGGTTTATTTTGAGAATATTCTAGGTTATATATGTTGTAAACAAGGAGATGAAGATGGATATTATCCATTCCTATGTTGATAGATTTTTGGTTTGAAGTAGAAGCATGATGACATGATGAGAGATCTAAGATAGGTATCAGGTATCTGAAGTCAAACTATATAGACAATTAGTATATATGAGGTAATATTTTCATATCTATTTATATGAATATTTGAGCCTGATTGATGATGACAAAGGGGGAGTCCCTATTTCTAAAATTGGTATCAAGTATGGGATATCCACTTGTGTGTGGTCAAAATTTTGATCCTCTTCTGTCATATCAAGAAGGTAAGTGATCTAAGTTTCTAGTTCTTTGAAAGAATATATGCTTGGTCTAAGGGGAAGCTTGGTAGATTTGAGTTTCTTTGTCAAGAAAGAGATTGATTTTTGATATACATAGAGTTAAGGACAGATTGTGTCCGAGATACATCATAGATTCTATTTATTGAGATTTTGGTGGTTTAGTTGGGAGAGTGACCTGATTGAGAGAAGTATTTAAGAATGGTTATCATAAGTGGTTTCCATATTTTTTGAAGACTATGTGCCATATAATGTCTTTGAGAGAGAGTATTAGCTCACAGGGAGAGAGTATGATTTCTATAGTTGTAGATGATCTTTAATTTCTACTGCTAACATAAGCATGGTAGATGCTTGTTTTTAGGGGGAGATTTTTAGGTTGTTGATTGAGCTTGATATATGTTGAAGTGGTATTGTATTATAAGTTCATTCTAAAAGATATGATAGTTTTGAAATATCTTTATCATTAATTTCAAAGGGGGAGAAAGATAAAAAATATGAGAAAAAAAAGAAATATCAAAAAGAGAGAAAGAGAAGTCAAGAATAAGGTCCAAGAGATGATTACCATCAATAGTGGTTGACATAGGTTTTTGAGTGTGCTTTCCATAAATGATAAAGGGGAAGATTGTTGAACATTTTTATTGATTAAGGAAGAGACCATTGAGCATTATCATTGAATGTTGAGCTTTGATATTTAATGTTGTCATTGCAAAGGTTATTAAGAAGATGCATGGTTCTTTCATTGATGTCAATCTAATATCATTGATGTTAAAGGTTCTATTGAAAATTCTTGGTCAAGTAAGCCTTGAGGTATGTATATGAATGAGTTCTATTGCTATCACAATGAGTGTTCTTGATATATAAAGAGTAGTGATGTGAGAGTATTGTTTAAAGGTTATTCTGATGTTAGCTTGAGTGAAATCATTGAGAAGTAACTTGAGTGAGTACATGTTAGTTTGTCAAGTGTCAAGCATCTTGTAATTCTTTGTCTATACCTTGTGATATGGTATTTTTAGTGTTAGAAAGGAATGCTTCCCATTGCGCCAAAAGATTGACCTGTTAATTCTCGATACAAACACTAGATAAGTACTCATAGGAGGCTGTTAGTCCATGTCACAAATCCCTGAGGGGGATGCTGGTGATTAGTCCAACAATCCCCCCCTTAGCGTTACCTAAGGGGATTCAAACCCATGACCACAACTCTAATACCAATTTTTATAAAGGAATGCTTTCCATTGCACCAAAAGATTGACCTGTTAATGCTCGATACAAACACCAGATAAGTACTCATGGGAGGCTGTTAGTCCATGTCAAAAATACCTAAGGGGGACACTGGTGATTAGTCCAACATGTAGGTGGCATGATGAAATGAGTAATATCTAAAGAAGAAGTAGTATGATCTGAAGATCTATGTAAGTAGTTTTGAAGATGCTCCAAATCAGCTATGATGATGTGAATGCTTTAAAGAATACCTAACAATGTTTGAGCATGTGAGAGTTTGTTTTAGTTTTTTCATGAGATGTTGAGGGCCTTTCAATTGATTAAAAGGTGAGATCCAAATATTTGTATTAGTGACTCTGAAGATCCCAATTGATCTCTAAAGATCTGTAAGTAGCTTTGAAGATGTTATGTTGAATCTCCAAAGAAGAATGAGTGTATGAAGTTGTTTGATCATACACAAGAGACATTGAAACACATGAGAGTTTCAAGGTGAAGTCTATAGGGTGACTATAATTTCAGATTCAAGGAATAATAAGACTTGAAAATCAAGGCTTATAAAGAAAGAAGAGAGATGGTGGCCAGATGAGGTAATAGGATCAATTTCCATGACATGAGCGAGTAGGGTTTTTCTTTTTTTTTTATCAATTCACCTTAGATTAGCTTTATTATGAATATTTATCTTGGTTTAGCTTTAGTCTTGGTTTTGAGTATAATTCACTTCAAATAACATAGATCATCTTCAAAATCAAATATTAACTATTAAGCCATGGTTTATAAGGCTTAGAACATTAGAAAAGGGGCCCTATGATTAGTTAGATTATGCAGAGATAAAAGGAATGAAAGGGGGATTAAGGAATAAAGGACTAAGTATAATTTTTTAGATTAAGGTTTGGTCATGTTGATAAACATGACTAAAGATTAAGATAAAAATTAAATTAGGTTTATGACTTAATTAATCATTCCTACATAAATTGCTCCCATGCAAATTTAAATTTGATACAAAGGGACTTGAGCAAGGGTAATTTGAATGAGGGTTACAAGATGATTAAACATGACTTCAATTTAATTTTCAATAGACCCAAGGTTAGTAAAATATCCAACTAACATTAAGATATGGAACCCAAGATATTGCTCATTCCAAATGGACCCCATTAGACCTACAACCTGAAACATAGAGATCCAATGTTAGAAAATTTAGGCAATATGAAATTAGAATCATGAACAAATATGCTAACCAAAATAGTTGTGGATGATCTTGAAATAAATAATTAACTATAAACATGCTAAAGGTACTCTAATCAAGTGAATTTTTAATTTTAATGTACAAATTTGCATAATTTGAAACAAGTGTCCCCATTTTTTAGAATGGGGGTATGTTGACCTCAACAAATGGAAAATTATGGGGGAAACATAGCAATATGTTAGAATTTAGAGACTCTAGTTTAAGCTAATAACCAGTTTATTCATTTTATTTGATCAAGTACCATTGATATTAATTCATGGTTGAAACAAGTATTGCACATGTAGAATTAGGGATGAACATCAAGACCTAGTCATGTGTGTGTGTTTTGATTCTATTTACTGTTTGTCATGGGATTTGGGTAAACAACTTCTAGATCTCATGACTTTAATCATTAACATTGACTTTTAACATGTTTGAATATTCATTAAGAACCATGCTTTAACTTAGGGAAGGCATGGACATTAATTTGCTACCAACAAGGCATCTATAGCCCTGATAGAGATGCATTTAGAGCTACTCTAGGCCTTGATCCACTACCATATGGGTATCCATAGCCCTGGTGGAGGTTACCAGAATCACCTTTGCTTAGAAATCTCTTTGATTTTGCAATATTCTCTTGTTTTTGTAAAATTTTAGATATTTTTGACTTTCTAGCAAAGGTTGGGAACCAAGTTAGCCAGGTTTAGGGATTTGGTCAAGTGTTTGATCTTCAAACAATCATCCTTGGTTGTATCCTTGTCCCAAGTAATAATATTTGATAAGTGCAAACATGATTATATCCTAATAATCCAAGATTTCACCTTACATTTGCAATCCTTCTTAAAACCAAGCTTAGATTAGAACAATGCTCAAAATCCTAAAAAACAACTATCCCAACCATCAGTCTTTACTAGTTTCTCCAAACTATAACATTAAGCTCATATTCCTATAATCCATGATCAACCAATGCTGAGAAAACATACCTGCATTCCCAAAATATGAGGTTTTTATTAGAAATCATATGAATATTGAGCCAAGGGCTATCTAGAAAAAACTTATTAAAATCAAGGAACAAAATAGGGAAATCAAGCACACCAACAAAAAGCAAAGGAAATAGGCAAAAAAATATATACACACACTATGTACGAATAAGGGATGGGACATAAAGACTAAGAAAGAAACTAATATAATCCCTACCTACACTAACTCTAACTAGTCTTATTGTTCATTCCATGAAGACTCCAGGTGGGATAACAGAGAAATAGTGTTTGAGGTATTACCTATTGGTTGGCAATGTAAACTCTACTCCTCGTAAGTCTTTTAGTTTAAAGGTGTTATCCCCTAGGATCTCAATAATATGATATGGGTCAATCCAAAAAGGCTTGAACTTCTCATGCTTTCCTTTTGGTTCTGAGGCTTTGTCTTAGAGAAGGACCAAGTCTCCCTATCTAAACACCTTTATCTTTGAATGCTTATCAAACCACCTCTTGACTATATTTGGTGTCTGTTAAAGTTGGAAAAATCCTCCTCTCTTACATATCCCATATGTATGATGTCAATTAGCCTTGAATTTACAAATTCTTGATCCTCTTCCATGTACTCTTGCATGAACCTATAGGTTGGCAGCTTGAGTGTTATGAGAAATATAGGTTTTTTACCATATACTAGCAAGAATGGTGATGCCTTGAGAGCTTGTTTGACTCTAGTTCCATTTATCCAAAGGGCTTATTTGAGTAGCTTGTGCCATGTTCTTAGTTTGTCATCTACACACTTCTTAATGGCTTTCATCAAGTTCTTATTCATTGACTCAGACACCCCATTACCTTGAGGGTAATGGTTTGATGAGAAATTGAGAACAATGTTGTTGTCATATGCCCATTCCATCATCTCAATAGATATACAAGAAGATCCATTATCATAGACTAGAGATACTAGCATTCCAAACCTTTTGAATATATTTTATTCTAAGAATTTTATCACCTCTTCAATCCTGCATTACTTGGTTACCACTAATTTAGTCCATCTTGTACAATAGTTAGTAGCAATCTGAACATACTTATGACCATTTGATGAATTGAGGTTAATGACCCACACAAACTTTAGTCCCAATTGGGAAAAGGGTTCATCAATCATCACTAGTTTTAATGGAATGGATAACTTTGGCTCTTTTGTGTTGAAGATTTGACATGCATGACATCCTCTCACATGTTTGTGAGCATCTTTGAAGATAGTAAGCTAGTAGTAACTAGTTCTAAGGATCTTGTGGGTTGTATTCCTTCTAAATGGATGTCTACTTCTTATATTTTCATGAAAAGTGCTCAAGATCTTAGTTGCCTCTTCCTTAAACACACACCTTAGGTAAATGACTTCAAATTTATTCCTATAAAACACTCCATATTTGATCAGGAAGTGGGCTTCCTTGAGCCTTAAACCTCTCTTTTAATCTCTACTTAACTCTAAATGACAATAGCCATTGATTATCAAATGAACAATAGGATCATACCAATAATTGGCCTGAATTTTTTTTTGTTCTACTTGTATGACACTTAGTTTGGGATTAGTATTAGAAATCAACTCAATTAAATCTTGGGATCTTACAAACTTTGTAGTCTTCATCTCTAGATCATATTCTTGGAGAAAATACATCCACTTACCTCTCCTTTTTCAAAGATTACATTGACTAAGCATGAGCTTAGTGGTACGGTTTGGTAGTATTACATGTACCTTATTTATAAGGATATAATGCCTAAATTTATTCACTACCTTGACCAAAGCACATGATTCTTTGTCAATAAGAGAATAATTCAATTCAACATTTTAAAATTTAGTACTCATGAAAGTAGTAGGATGATCACATCCATCTATCTTCTGAGTTAGGACAACTGCAACTGTATGGTTAGAAGCAAAAGAGTAAAGTTAGAAGACTTTTGTAAATTTTGGAGTTATCAAGATTGGGGCTTGTCAAATTACTTCTTTGATGTCTTTAAAATCCTTCTTGGTCTCTTAATTCTATTTGATTTTGACATCCTTCTTCAACATATCATTCAACGTCTTCACAACTTCTTCTGTAAAGAATGACATCTCTTAACTCAAAACATCATAACAAAGTTCAAATTTCATCTAGACATGCACTTAACCAATGTATGACATGAAGTAAGATAAGCTCAAATCCTATCACACATCAGGAAAACATCTAAGAATAGTGTGAAATAATGCAAATAAGAACTAGAATCACTTCAAAGATTTACTCCTGTAAGAAAACAACATTATCCTAAATGCAATAAGAGTAAAGAAAATGAAATGAACCTAATAAATTTCAATTAACATAGCATTGGCACAAGTTAACAACTCTAGATTCAAATGTACACATCAAGAAACCATAAGAATAATTCAAATCTAGAAATTAAACCAAGTGAGAGAGAATCCATGATAGAAAACACATAGACAAATATCAGATAAATTTTGTAGAATTCCTTACTTGTAATGCTTGATCTAAGTTTATAAAATAATTTTAGCTCTAAGAACTCCTTCCCCTTTTACAATTGTCAATACCACTTTATATAGATCCTTTATGAGGTATGCTAATCAGTAATGTCAAATTACATTTGTACATGTGTCTAGGACATCTATCCTTTCTATTGTATTCTAGAATAAATGACCTTTCTTGATATACTGATCTATAGGCAACGTGTTTCATAAATGCACATGCCTATACAAAAGGAATATTCCTTTTCAAAATATCAAACTCAATTACAAAAAGAATATTCTTGACTTTGGGATTCTTATTTTGATGCAATTTTTTGCCTTCCTTGTAAGATCTTCATTCTATAATGTTGTTCTTTGATCAATTGGAGATCAACAAAAGATCTCATAAATAATTCATTTTTTTGACTCTCAAGTTATTGAGGTCTTCCTTAGTTTTCTCCAAAGCCTATTTGATGCCCCTAACATCCTATCTTTTCTTTTGCTGATAAAAGTAGGATCTTGACCTTCTTATTATTAGATCTTATTTTTCCTTTGTCCTTGATTCCTTAATTTTTTCATGAATTGAGTATTTCTATGATTGAACTCCTCATCAGTTATTAGACTCAAAGAACTAAGTATGACAGATTCTTTGATCAAGCTATCTAATATGTGCAACATTCTATCTTCTTGTCATTTGAGGTCCTTGGAAATGTCTTCTATCTACTTGGATCAATTGCTTAGGGCTTTGATTTTATCCACCAATATAGCCATAGGCCTATTAGATTGGGCTAGGTTGATTATTTTTAATTCAAGAACTTGATTCTTGGTCAAAGACTTGATCAAGTCTTTCACTTGATAGATTAATGCCTGTCATTGGCCAACTTGGCCTGTAGCCATGGGATTTTGCTTAATTACGGCCTCTTGTTCAGTTTTGACTAACTTTAAGCTATTGAACAAGTTAATCATGGTGTCCTCATATAGATTTAATCTATCTAATTGTTAGGATTGTGGAGCTAAAAGCTTCACTGATGCAAACAGGAGAGGAGGTTGCTGAAGGTTGCTGAGTTGCAGAAGAAGTTGGGGTCGGTCTGATCAGCCGACGTCGGCGGGATAGCACAGAGAAGCAACCGACGTCGGTCATATATCGGCCGACGTCGGTCACCTCCAGGCGGATAGGGACCGGCGTCGGTCGCCTGTGTGGTTCGACTGTGAGCTATTTACGGGCAGTTAGCTAACGAACCAAGTGTTTGCATGATGAGTGCTAATTTTAGACTCATAGCTGCGGATCTAATTATTGTAATTAGATGTCTAATCATTGTTTGGATGAGATCTATATAATAGACTCATGGTTGTATTGGAAAAGAGTGCTAGGGAGTAAGAGAGCATAATTATAAGCTCCTTCTGTGTGTGAGGTAGAGCTATGGTGCGTTCCTCCTAGTGCCACAGTACCAGGTGTGTTGGTGCTGGATTGGAGAGCCAGCTGGGTTCTTCAATAAGTAAGATCGTTGATCTGCAGGTGTATGTGTGTGCAAGGTCGAGGTTCACAGGTGATTGGAACCATTGCTTGATTTGCAGGTGTGCAAGGTCATACAGACAGCAACACTACAGGGAGCAGTATCAGGCAGGATCTACTTGGAGTACAGGTGTGTACTCGGATAGAGCAAGAGGAAGGCAAGGGAGTTCCTTCCATAAGTATGGTCTGTTGAATTGCAGGTTGTTGCAGATTCATGGGAGATCTACTTGAAGTACCTTGAGTACTTGTGGAGCACGTGGAGTGCTTGTGGAGTGCGTGGAGCACTTGTGGTGTGCGTGGAGCATGGGGAGGTGAACACCAACTCTGTATTTGAGTTGGGTGTTGGGACCTGTGAGAGGGAGAGCTTTGGAGAGAAGAATTACTGTTCACTTGAGGCGTGGGAAACCTCTGTAAGGTGGTGGAGAAGAAGTGGCATCTTCTTTATTGTATTCTTTTCTGTATAAAGTGTTAATACAAGTTGTGTATTGTCTCTCATATCATGTGTTATTCTGAATTCTAGTTACTTGGTGAATCTGGTTAATTTCCGCATATTAAGTTGCTTGGTATTAGTAATCAAATTGTGTGCTTCCGGTACACACCCTCCCAACAAGTGGTATCAGAGCCTTGGTTGTAGGTTCTTGAGCTTGATACCAACAGGTGGTATCTGAGCTGAGGTTGGAGGAAGCAGGTTTTGTGTTTGGTTACAGGTCACTCTCAGGGGTTTCTGATCGAGTGGGAGTAGAGCAACTGCAGATCAAAGTAAGCTAAGAATGGAGGAGTTGAAAAGCACAGATGGTCACTCACGGTCCTATGGAAAGAAAGAGCAGGTAAAAGATTATTGTTGGTTGGTAACAGATCAGCATGAAGAAACTGAAGATACAGATGTAGCAGGTGTTGTTGCACAGGATGTGTTTGCAGGTTTCTTGGATAAAGTTGAATCTTGGATAAAAGATTCGGTTGCCTCTTTCCATGCAATTCCAGGTAGAGGAGCTGGTGAGCCTTGCCAAAAGATTGGCAAAGGGGAAGTGAAGCTGAAATTGCAGGCGGCCAACACACAGGTGTTGATGAAGGTCATGCAGGTCCCAGGTTTGGAGATATGGCTAATTTCTTTAGAAAGATTGGGTGATGAGAGATGCACAAGAACTCTCACAGCGGATGCACTTGAATTAGCTGGTGGTAAGAAAACAGGTATCCTTTATCTACTTGTTTATATTACTGATTCTTCTTTTGTTGCGGAGACGTGGCTTCGTAGGCTTGGTCACATGAGCAGGAAGGAGATGCATGTTCTTAAGCGGAAGACAGATATATTTGACAGGCTTAAGAACTGGAAAGCCTTGGTGTTTATGGAAGAGATGGCGGACAGAACCCAGTGGATGTGGCTGGATACTTCTGAGCAGGGCAGTTTGGACATGGATTTTGATTCAAAGGAGCTCGCGGGTAAAAAGTCATCACTCACAGGCGAACACAGACACCGATGTCGGTCAGGAGGAACCGGCGTCGAACAGACAGGTGCCAAGGTCGATCATGTGCAGACCGACGCCGGCGATGTCGGGCAGGGTAAGACCGATGTCGGTCATGGGACCGACGTCGGTAGAATGTAAGACCGATGTCGGTTAGGAGAACCGACGTCGGCAGCAGGGACACCAGCGCAGGCAGGTTGGTAGTCAGGTACAGACGCATGGAACCGACGTCGGTCGGATGCAGACTGTGGAGTGACCGAGGTCGGTCACTGTAATGGATTTTGGGTGGACAACACGCTGTCAAGGAGTCTCAAACACCCATATGGAGGACTGAAGGCGTAAGTAGGCCCTCAAATTCGTTGTTCCTCTTCTTCATACTTGTTGCTGATTGTAGAGCAGGAAGGATCCAGGAAACAGGTGTGAGCTTGGCATGGATGAGGATGTGATTCCTTGGAGGAGAACCAGACATGTGTGTTTTGGTAGAGATGCCAGCAGGTATAAAAGCACAGAGACGAATGGATTCCTTAGTAGAAGAATGGAGAGAACGGATACATGAGACGGAAGATCAGGTATATGATCTTGTGGAGCTGCAGGACAGTGTTACAGGTTTTGACAGGTGGAGGACGAAGCATGGCTTCAGTCAATGTCAGGGTAACTACTGTGGTTTTGTCTTACCAGGGGGATGGTGATTGCAACATCATTCTGTTGCTGTATGTGGATAGTATGCTAGCTAGCAGGGGTGTACATACAGGGTTTTGCTGAGCTAAGGGTAAGATTAGTTCAGTGGCATGTCATGAGGAGTTTGGAGCAGCGGAATTCTTTGACATGGGAGGCATGGAGATCACAGGGTGATTTTGTCTCGAGTGGGAGCTGATGTGAATCAGGTGTTGGCGAGGTTCGGGATACAGAGCCAGAGCACACTAAGGGCTGGACAGGTACAGTGTCCGAAATCACATGAGGTCTGGTATAGACCTGAGTATTCCCATGCAGTGGGAGCTGTCAGAGAGTTAGGAGCCAATTCGGGGAAGTGAGTTCTCAGGTTTTTTGAGAGGGGACCGGCAGCAGGTGTTGCTATGCAGGGTCAGGACTTCACTACAGGTGTTGTAGGTTCGGATGTGGCAAGTTACTCGGATGACAGGTGGTACACCACGGGATGTGTGGTGGGTTGTCTTCAGGTGGGAGCTTGAAGAGGGATACAAACCAGGAAACAGATTAGATGGAGTACAGGTACAGGTATAGTGCAGCTATTTATCTCCAAGTGGGAGATTGTTAGGATTGTGGAGCTAAAAGCTTCACTGATGCAAACAGGAGAGGAGGTTGCTGAAGGTTGCTGAGTTGCAGAAGAAGTTGGGGTCGGTCTGATCAGCCGACGTCGGCGGGATAGCACAGAGAAGCAACCGACGTCGGTCATATATCGGCCGACGTCGGTCACCTCCAGGCGGACAGGGACCGGCGTTGGTCGCCTGTGTGGTTCGACTGCGAGCTATTTACGGGCAGTTAGCTAACGAACCAAGTGTTTGCATGATGAGTGCTAATTTTAGACTCATAGCTGCGGATCTAATTATTGTAATTAGATGTCTAATCATTGTTTGGATGAGATCTATATAATAGACTCATGGTTGTATTGGAAAAGAGTGCTAGGGAGTAAGAGAGCATAATTATAAGCTCCTTCTGTGTGTGAGGTAGAGCTATGGTGCGTTCCTCCTAGTGCCACAGTACCAGGTGTGTTGGTGCTGGATTGGAGAGCCAGCTGGGTTCTTCAATAAGTAAGATCGTTGATCTGTAGGTGTATGTGTGTGCAAGGTCGAGGTTCACAGGTGATTGGAACCATTGCTTGATTTGCAGGTGTGCAAGGTCATACAGACAGCAACACTACAGGGAGCAGTATCAGGCAGGATCTACTTGGAGTACAGGTGTGTACTCGGATAGAGCAAGAGGAAGGCAAGGGAGTTCCTTCCATAAGTATGGTCTGTTGAATTGCAGGTTGTTGTAGATTCATGGGAGATCTACTTGAAGTACCTTGAGTACTTGTGGAGCACGTGGAGTGCTTGTGGAGTGCGTGGAGCACTTGTGGTGTGCGTGGAGCACGGGGAGGTGAACACCAACTCTGTATTTGAGTTGGGTGTTGGGACCTGTGAGAGGGAGAGCTTTGGAGAGAACAATTACTGTTCACTTGAGGCGTGGGAAACCTCTGTAAGGTGGTGGAGAAGAAGTGGCATCTTCTTTATTGTATTCTTTTCTGTATAAAGTGTTAATACAAGTTGTGTATTGTCTCTCATATCATGTGTTATTCTGAATTCTAGTTACTTGGTGAATCTGGTTAATTTCCGCATATTAAGTTGCTTGGTATTAGTAATCAAATTGTGTGCTTCCGGTACACACCCTCCCAACACTAATTAATAATATGGTAATTTCATCTAAATTTTGTTTTATTAGAAGATGATCTTGATCATTATAGTAGAGCCTCCTTACAGACATGCTTTTTTCTTGTGATGCACTTCTAGTATGTTCAAATTGCTTGCTAGTGGTCTATAGTTCCATCTTAGATCAAATTATCCTTGCATAAAATGATAATTAAACTTCTTTGGTTTGATTATAATGAACAAAAGGTTGAATCAAGGTTTATGTACTTGTCAAGACCTTCTTAAAGGTTTTTATGGTGCTTTAATGGTGGTAGTTGTTTGAATTTGTATGAGCTTCATGACTTAGATCCAAATTAGACTATGTGCTTATACCCTTACATTTATTGAGACTATAAAATCTTCTACTTGGCATATTATACCTACGTGGCTCTAATGTGGCATCCCTGTGGCATTTTCATGGTATTTTATTTGTTAATATTTAAAAAATGATCGTTTCCTTTTAAAAATTATACCTTGATCTTACACCATTGGGTCATCCTTGTACAGATCAATACAGGCCATTGATCTCGATCTAAGAATTTAAATGTTATTGGTTTCTTTCTATGTTCCCCATGGTTATGACACTTAACAATTTTGTATTCACCCTGAGCTTTGTTGAAATTTCAACATTGCTCTCGCACTATTGATCTCATTTGCATAGATCAATCATACTTCATTGATCTTAATCTGATTAATTATGTCTCCTAATTCATAGACCATCAATCAAAATGTGTAAACTCATTTGTGCACCATCAATCTTTGAAAGATGCTCAGGTTTTAATTTGTGGCCCATGGCTATGCCATGTGTCATCTCTACATTCATTCTAAGCTTCTTGAATTTTTAATGTTAACTACACACCTTGTGATAATCTTCGCTTGAGAAAACACACTCTGTTAGATCTTGATCCATAAGGTTGAATGCCATTTGTTGTTAAGTGTTCTCAGGCTAAGATTTTGACACTTGTCACTTTTTCACTTGTCCTGGGGGGTTGTTAAAGTTTTGACTCAATACGTGCCATTAGATCAATCATGTCTAAGTAAATGCATATCGTTGATCTTTGGAAGAAGTTTGAACTTTAGTTTAGGGTCAGAGCTTTTGAATTTCATTCATTTGGGCAAACATGGACCATTGATCCTATGGATGAAAATTATAATTAAGTCAGGCTCAAGAAAATAAAGAACTTAGCATAAATTTTTTAGACTATGGTTTTATTTTGGGTTAATAAATACGAGCAAGACCTTAAGATAAAAATTTAAACTAAGTTTTAAACATAATAAAGGGGACCTTATGAATAATAAAATACATAACATATAGTTTTAGCCTAAGGTTTGTTGTATTAATAAATACAACAAACTTTAGAGTAAGGCTTTTAGGCTAAGTTTATAGTAAAAAGGACCCTTCATTTAGTTAAACCATGCTAATGATAAGATTGACCAAGTTGTTATGGGACATGAAGGGACCAAGTATAAATTTTTATACTAAGGCTTGGTCATGTTGATAAACACGATTAAGTCTTAGTGTAAAAATTAAATTAGGTTTATGACTTAATCAATCAATCCCACATAAATTACTCCCATGCAAATTTGAATTTGATTCAAGAGGATATGAGCTAAAGTAATTTGAACAAGGGTTTTAAGATGCTCAATCATGAATTTAATTTTATCTTTGGTAGACCAAAGGCTAGTAAAAGGCCAAACTGATATGAAAATTATGAAACCCAAGCATTGCCCAATCTAAATGGACTCCATTGGAGCTATAACTTGAAACATGAAGATCCAATTTTAACAACTTTAGGAAAGATTAAATTAGAATTATGAACAAAAATGCCAACCAAATTAGGTATGAATGATCTTCAAATGAAAATAATGTGCATACATGTCAAAGGTACTCTAATCAAGTGAGTTTTCAATTTTAAGGTACAATGAAACAAAGGTCCCCATTTTTCAGAAATGGGGGTATGTTGACCTCAAAAAATGGTGACTTTTGAGGGAAACATAAAAATATGTTAGAATTCAGATACTCTGGTTTAGACTAATAACTAGGTTATGAATTCTATTTGATCATGCACCATTGAGATCAATTCATGGTTGAAACAAGTCTTACATATGTAAAATTAGGGTCAAACATGAAGATCCAATCATGTTGTGTATGTGATTTGATTTCATTTACTATTTTCCATGGGATTTGGGGAAATAACTTATATATTTCGTGAATTTAATCATTAACATTGAATTTTATCATGTTTGGATATTCATTAAGAACCATGCTTTAGCTCAGGAAAGGTTAGGGCATTGCACTTCTACCAGCCAGGTATCCATAACCTTGATAGAGATGATTTTGGATCCACTCAAGGAATTTTTTCATTTCCATCTAGGCATTTATATCCCTAGTAGAGGTTACCAGAATCACCTTTGCTTAGAAAGCTCTTTGATTTTACAATAAGCTCTTGTTTATGTATATATATTTTTAGACCATTTTGACTTTATAGTAAAGGTTGGGAACCAAGTTAGTAGGTTTAAGGATTTGATCAAGTGTTTTATCTTTAGATAATCATCCTTGGTTGTAGCCTTATCCTATGAAATAATGTTTATTGAGTACAAACATGACTATATTCTAATAATTCAAGCTTTCACCCTACATGTGAAATCCTTATTAAAACCAATCTTAGATTAAAAAAATGGTCAAAATCCTAAGGAAAAACTATCCTAACAATAAATATTTACTAGTTTATCTAAACTATAACATTAAGCTCCTACTCCAATAATCCATGATCAACCAATGCTAAGAAAACATATCTGCATTCCTAAACTATGGAGTTCCTTTTAAATTATTCATTTTATTTTGAGTTGAGGACTATCCAAAAGTACTTATTTAAAGAAAGGAACATAGTAAAGAAAGGGAAACACACCAAGAAAAAATCAAACAAATATAAAGAAAAGGAAACAAAAAAATAAATATATACAAACACTATGTACTAGCAAGGGACAAGAAGGAAAGAAATAAGAAAGAAACTAAACTAAGCCCTAAGTACACTATCTCTAACTAGTCTTACAATTTATTCCATGAAGACTCTATGTGGGGAAATAGAGAAATAGTGCTTGAGGTATTGCGCATTAGTTGGCAATGTAAACTTTGTTCCTTGAAAGTCTTTTAGTTTGAAGGTATTGTCTCTTAGGGTCTTAGTAATTTGATATGGACCAATCCATAGGGGTGTGAACTTCCCTAGCTTTCTCTTTGGTTCTAAGTCTTTGTCCCAGAGAAGAACCAAGGCTCCTTGTCTAAACACCTTTATCTTTGAATGTTTTTTAAACCACCTCTTGATTGTGGATTGGTGTCTACTAAAGTTGGTAAAATCCTCCTCTTTTGCATCTTCCATCTGTATGATGTCCAACAACCTTGAACTCACAAATTCCTGATCCTCCTCCATGTACTGTTTTATGAACCTATATATTGGTAGCTTGAGGGTAATGGGGAATATAGGTTATTGACCATATACCATCAATAATGGTGATGTCTTGAGAGCTTGCTTGATTCTTTTTCTATCTGCCCAAAGGGCATACTTAATTAGCTTGTGTTATGTTCTTGGTTTATCAATTATAGACTTCTTTATAGGTTTCATCAAGTTTTTATTCATTGATTCAGACACCCCATTACCTTGAGGGTAATGGTTTGATGAAAAATTGTGAAAAATGTTGTTTTCATATGCCCATTCCATCATCTTAGTGGATATAAAAGTAGATCCATTATCATAGACTAGAGATACCAATGTGCCAAACCTTGTGCATATGTTTTCTTCTAAGAATTTGATCACCTCTTCAGTCTTGCACTACTTGGTTTCCACTACTTCAGTCCCTCTAGTGTAGTAGTAAGTAGCAATCAAAAAATACTTGTGACCATCAGAGGAATTGGGGTTAATTACACCCATAAAATCTAGTCCCCATTGGGCAAAAGGTTTATCAATCATTACTAACTTTAGTGACATGGCTGCCTTGGGATCTTTAGTATTGAATATTTGACATGAGTTGCATTCTATCACATGCTTGTGAGCATCTTTGAAGATATTAGGCCAGTAGTAACTAGCCTTAAGGATATTATGGGATTTTATCCTTCCAGATGGATGTCCACTTCGCAACTTTTCATGGAAATTACTTAAGATCTCAGCCACCTCTTCCTTGGAAACACACATTAGGTAAACACCTTCAAAGTTCTTTCTGTACAACATTCCATCCTTGATTATAAAATGGGATGTCTTGAGCCTTAAATATATCTTTTGATATCTAATTAACCTTGTAGGACAATAGATATTGATTATTAAATGAATAATAGGATCATACTAATCATTGGGCTGAAAATTTTATTGTTCTACGTGTATGACACTCTGTTTGGAATTAGTATTGGCAATCAACTAAATTAAACCTTGGAATCTTAAAAAATTTGAAGTATTCATCTCTAGATCATATTATTGGATAATAGACATCCACTTACCTCTACTTTCTTTGAGTTCACATTGACTAAGCATGATCTTAGTGGTAGGGTCTGGTAGTATTTCATGTACCTTATTTCTAAGGATATAATGGTTAAATTTATTCACTGCCTTGACCATAACACATGCTTATTTTTTAATAAGAGAATAATTAAATTCAACATTTTTAAAGTTATTACTCATGAAAGAAATAGGATGCTCACACCCATATATCTTCTGAGTTAAGATAACTACAATTGTATGGTCAGAAGCAATGGAGTAAAGATAAAGGTCTTTAGTGAATTCTGGACTCATCAACACATGAGCTTGTTCAATTGCTTCGTTGATTTCCTTGAAGACCTTATTGGTATATTAATTACAAGTGATCTTAGTATATTTCTTAAACATATCAATCAATGGCTTCAAAACTTTTACAAAACTAGAAATAAACTTTTTTACAAAGCTTATTTTACCAAAGAATGACTTCAATTAACCTAACATTGGCACAAGTTAACAACTCTTCATTCAAAGGTGCACATCAAGAATTCATAAGAATAATTAAAATATATAAATTATACTTAAAAAGTGAGAGATAAGCCATGATATCAAACACATAGACAAATATTGGACAAACTTTGCAGAACTCCTTGCTTGTACTACTTGCTCCAAGTTTACAAATTAATTTAAGCTCTCAGAACTTCCCCCTTTTTTACAATTTACAACACTCATTTTATATAATCTAAGGAATTATGTCAATCATTCATATATAATTACAAAAGTACAAGTGCTAGGATAGTTTTCCTTTCTACAAATGTTTTAGAATACATTAGACTCTACCTAATGGATTGATCTATTAGAAATGTGTTTTACAAGCTATACATGCCTTTACAAAAATAATATTATTAATTTGACTAATATTTGGGACCCTTGTGTTGTTGAAGTCCCTTGTTATTGCTATAATATCTTCATTTTTCTTTGATGTTATTCATCAATTAGCTTCAAATTAACAATAGGTTTCATGAAGAGTTCATCTTCTTGGTCTAACAGGTTTCGAAGATATTTGTCATTTATTCCTAAAGCCTCTTTGATGTTTCTAGCTTTAGTAATCTTTTCTTCTACTATTAGGATCATGTCTATGATCCTACAATTATCCATCCCAGTCTTTCCTTGGCTTTTGCTCTTCATCAAGGATGAGGCTAAGGGAACTAATTACAGTTGAATTGGTGATCATGGTTATAAGTAAGTGATCTATCCTATATTGAAACTATTTTTAATCCTTAAGGAGGGTTTCCAAATTATTAGATCAGGTGCTTAAACCCTTGATATTTTCCATAAGTAATCCCATCACTATGTTAAGATGAGTAAGGCTAATTATTTTGAAATTAGGGATTTGATCTTCAATCAAGATATTGATCAAATCCTTTATTATGTTCCTTAAGATCTACCATTGGCCATAGATTTGTTCAACTTGCTCACTAGTGGTATGTAGTTTAATTCTAGATCAAATTACCTTTACATAGATGATAATTCAGCTTCTCTAGCTTGATTATGACCAATACATGGTTAAATTATGGATTTTTTGCATGTTAGGCCTCTCTTAAAGATTTTTATAGTGATTTAATGATGAAAACTATTTAAACTCATGTGAGACTCAATCCCAATTAGGTTGTATACATGTACCCTTGAATTTCCATAGTCTAAAATATCTTTCACTTGGCATATCATACTTGCATGTCTTTAATGTGGCATCATCATGGCATTTTCTTGGTACTTTGCTTATTGATATTTAAAAAGTGACTGTTGCCTTTTAAAAATTATCACTTCATCTCACACCATTGGATCATTCTTATATAGATCAATGTAGACCATCGATCTTGATCCATGAACTCAAATGTCATTGGCTACTTGCTACATTCCCTTGCATTTATGACACTTATCACTTTCATATTCTCCATGAGCTTTGTTGAAATGTCAACATTTATTTTTCACCATTGATCTTGATTGCATGGATCAATCATGCTTCATCGATCTTGATCCACTTAATTATTCCATTTGTTATGTGGATCATTGATTGGAATGTGTACACTCATCTACACATTATCAATCTTTGAAAGATGCTTGAGCTTTAATTTATGGCATGCAAATATGCCATGTGTCATCTCCATGTTCATCCTTGGGATTCTTGACTTTTTAATGTTTAATTTTATTATTTTTTAGGAATCTAGTGTTTAGATCCTAAATAATAAGGCCCTAGAATGATAAGAAAAATCTAATTTGACAAGGAAAAATATAGATTTTAATTGATAATTATAAAATAAAAATAGAGATTAAATTATCTAGATTTGGATTGAAACATAGGATTCTGAGGATAGAAATTGAAGAGTAAGATTGAGACACTATTAAGAATTTGAGTCTAACATATATTTTTTGATTAAATAGGAGCACCAAAAATAGGACACCCTGGTGTCTGACAATATAGTCCTTCTTGGTGTTATTTTCTTGAGGATCTAAGCTTTTTGGGTTTTGTTCGCCTAGTCAATATGACTGTGTGTTCCAAATTTCAAGGGCTAAAAATTAACAAAGATCACTATAGGTCCATTATAGTCTTCAATACCTATATCCATCTACACACATACAAGCAATGAATACATCAAAATAAAAATGGGGAAAAATAAGGTTAGGGGAAAAATTATTGCACAATCAAGAACCCCTATTGTTTTAATTTCTACCTACATTAACCCTCAAGCTAGGGTCTCAGATTTGATGTAGTTCTCCCTTATAGAATGTGCATAATCAATATGCATGATAGATGCAAGAATGAATTTCACCTAGGCCCATCTTTGATCAAGTATGCAAGTCTATGTGTGATGTAGAATGCTAAGCTATACTATTGACTAATTTTTATTATATCTTATGTGCCAAAATAGTAAGTACTAGATATAAAATGCCTTATGTATTCATTTATATAAGAGACTCATTATTTTAAATTTGGTAGCTTTATTCACATTTGTTCGACATTGGAAAATTTATAAATGAAGTAAATAAAATGGGTAAGACTCATCTTACAAGAGAAACTGACCATTAGAATCAAATTTGCACTTGGAAAATGGCATAAAAAATAGACACCCTAGGTTTTAGTGTTGTAGTCCTATTTGGGCACTATTATCTAGAGGGTCTAAGACTTGGGGGGATGGAATAAGTATGGAAAGAGTAACCTCGTTCATTAAGGGTTAAGTTTGAAAGGTTATGAATGATTGGGAAAAATAAAAAAGGCATCTAGGGTATGAGACAAGACCAAAGCAAATCAGACAAAAAGACATGTCTAGATGTGAATAAGACTCATTTTCTCTAGTCAGAGTCTCCTATGAAAGGATTATGAAAATACATGATATGTGTAGTTTCTTGACCAATTTAGGGTATATACTTTTATCCCCCTTTTAATCTAGTGATGTAATGAAATGCAATACTAGAGTAAAAGAAAGTAAGAAGATGCATACCTGAACTTACCTGTGCAGAGATAAGTGTGATAAAAAAGGGTCCAACTTCCTAGCCAAGGAAGTGGATGGATAACTCAATAGTGCTTTGAGAAATAAATAATCCCTGTAATAGATGCCCCTGTACTAAATCTGAATAGTGCCTGGAGAAAGAAGGAATCCCTATAATAGATGCCCCTATACAGAATCTGAATGAGAAATGAGAAATGCTCAGAGGCTAAAAACTAATGTCTACCCTATGTCCCACATAAAATCATGTAATTTGGAATGTGTGTATAAAATCTGTATGCTATGAAGAGAAAGATTTTTCATGCTCCCACTCTGAATAATATGAAATGGAAATGAGAAGTTCTTAAAGGTCCAAAACCAATGTCTACCCTCTATCCCACACAAACTCCTAGGTCTGAGTAATGCTATGGACCAACTACTATAGATGAATAGACTGTCCAACTTGGTGATAACCTAGGTATGCCTAGGTTTAATCTAAAAACTCTCATAAAATGTGTAAGAAAAAATGGCCTATCTTGACATTCCAATCTATATAATCTTGGATGCTAAAGAACATGATCATTTGTGTCATTCCCCTAAATATAGTATATGAGTGATGCATCTAGATAGTCTAAAAATCTACATGACCACATGTGCCATGATCTATCATGCCATGTCCCGTGTGCAAAATAGGAGATCAAAATAATGTACTCTACATGATGCCTATAATATGCTATCTAGTCATGTAACTACGTCATGCTATATGAAGCTGTATGTATGAGACATGTAGTAATGTACATGCCCCCAAATTTGGTATTTGAGTTCGAGTTTGTATCGAAGTCACTATGAGTCCATATAATTTGGATCACTATATTTGAATAATCTGTGTATCTATAAACTGATGGTATATCCCTCTAAATGTCCAAGTGATGCTAAGTGACCCACATAAACTAAATCACTATATAATCTTGACCAATCTAAGTAGATGAATACTTATAATTTGGATTTTAGAGGTATAAAAACCATGCTAAGTGACCCATTGTAGTCTAAATCACTATATAATCTTAACTAATATGTACTGAGTCTAATAATCTACCTACTAAAGGTGTGAGAACCAAGGTGTATTTACCTATAAGAATGGATAAGGATACTAGGTAATTTATAGAGATGGTTGGAATGATGCCCCCCTTTTGGAGAGAGGGATGAAATCTTTGATAGAGGAGGTCAAGCCAAAAGTGATGACTAGTGGCATATGAATAGTAACTAAGTTGGCATGTAGGGAATAGATCAAAACCTTTTGTTTGATTGGTGAGAGTTGAATTACTGGGATTGAAATGTGTTTTTGATTATTTAGGACCAAATATTATGTGTGGGTATGGTAGAGATTAGAAACTTTCATGTCATTGTAGGCAAATGAGGTGGTAGTAGATTAAATGGATTAAAAAATTGATTGATTTGGCTGGGTTATTTGAATGAGTTTTTGATTGGTAGGTACCAATTTATATGTTAGGGTACAAAATAGGTATAGGGATGTATGTATTTTATAGATGATGAAGTGATAGATCAAAGTGTGTATGATGTTGAAGGTATCATTGTCATGATTCCATTAAACAAAATGATTTTTAAAACATAGCTACGAGGTTCTAGTTATGGGTAAAATGGTGTTTTCCTTTTGCATAAAAAATTTGGTTACTATAGGAATTGAGATTGACTTTAGGTTCATTTGTGTATTGACTAGTCTGACATATTGGATATTTGGAGTGAGAAAATACCTAGGAGATGAGCACCTTCCATGACCCATTTTGAGCAATTGGTAGCCTAGATTCAGTCTGGCAAAGATATTACCTTGGTGAGTAACACAAGTACCTAGTTTTTTCCTATTAAAAATATTGTATTTGAAATTTTAAGATATTTTAAGTGGTCTAAGAAGTGTTTATCTAGTTCTAGTGCTCCTATCCTAGAGGCAACACTCCTATCCAAGTTTCAGTGCTATTGTCTAATGTTAGTGTCCTTCTACAACATTGTTGTCCACTAAGGATAGTTTTTTTAGTTTTTGAATTGTTTCATGTTGTTGTATGGCTTGGATATTTTTCTTGGCATGATTGATTGATATATATGTTATTTTATGATGTTTTTAATGTAAGGTGAAGATGAGAGAGTTCCACAAAGGCCACATGATGGAGATGTTGAGGATGTTTCCCTTATTGACTGATGAGAGAACCATGATAGATAGAGTAGGATTGGGTCATGTATGTGACCTAGGTACTATGTAGTGGGATAGGTATTTGATCACCACCTTATGTGAGAGGTGGAATGAAAACACTTTTACCTTATAGCTTCCTATAAGGGAGATCAATGTGACCTTGGAGGATGTGTATCAGATTATGCATTTAGCAGTTAATGGGAAACATGTGACATTACAAGATGATATGGGTGCTAATGCCATTGATCATGCATCCTTATATTTTACTAGTGTGCCTTAAGGTGTACATTATAGAGGTAATGATAGTGATGTATTACTATCAGTTATTATGTATTCAAGTCTTCTATGCCTATGGAAGTTGTTAACCATGTTGTTGGCTTCATTTGTTGTAGTGGATGGTAGCAGATTTTTTATTTCCTATAGGATACATAGGGTGGTTCATAGTATTGAGATGTATGGTACTATGTTATCATGGGGTAGGACTATGCTTGCCCATATATATATATATATATATATATATATATATATATATATATATATAGATTTACGTAGGAGGCATTCAATGGTGGTGTGGGTGCGACTACTCTATTGCATTTTTGGGCTTATGAGAAGGTAGAAGTTGTGCAACTAATTGGATTGCTGAGGGAGAGTTGGGAACCTCCAAAAACATATGGGGAGTGGTGGATGAGTTCATTAGCTATTAGGTATCCTAGGATAGATCACTCTAGATGAGTTTTAGATAGACTAGAGGCCCATGAGACTAGATGAAGGTCTTATAGAGGATTACCTAGGTGAGAGGAGGATAAAGTGTAGTTAAGATACATGAGGTTTAGTTGTTGGATACATGACCACTGCATTAGAGTGTATGAGTGATTTCAGTATGAGCATGTGACTAGGTAGTTTAGATTTTTACAAGATGTTCCTCCTATAGCATGAATATGGTTGAGTGTATGGGTATCAATGAGAGTAGGATCTCATGTGAGACCCACTGAGGCTGAGTTGGCATCATTACCTTTGGATGTGTGATATGTGGCTATAGATGTTCCTGATTTAGATGACGGGGGATGTACTAAGGAATATATTGTATGGTGGGTTGGGCATCGGTGATATCCATTGTATCCTATTGATGGAGTGGATGTTCCTATGTATGAGGATCTTGAGTTGATCTAGATGATGGGAGGTAAGCCATGATTTTATTTAAGTTGTGTCTAATTTTATGCTTTAGTTTGATTTGAAAGTATATATCTAATTTAGTTTTGTACTTTTTATGTGTGCAAGTGGAGTGGGAGGTACACAAGATGAGGCACCTACTGGGGTGTAGAGGGGAAATGATGAGTTCTAAGAGACCATCATTGAGTAAACACTTTAAGAGCTCATGTAGCATGATCCTGATGATGTGATGGAGGAGGTCTTGATAGAGTGGGCAATGGTTACAACTAGCTTTTATGCTCATTTTTTTGATAGGGATGCTATAGCTATGACTTCATATATTAGGGTAGTAGGAGAGAGAGATGAGTTGAGAGTAGAGTTGGATAGGCATAGGATACCTCCACCTAATTGTGGCATGGTGAGTACAAAGATTATGGATGATTATATGGATCTTTGGTGGTGATATGTAGACTTGTGTGAGGAGCATGGTTGGTTACTAGAGTGAGATAGTCAACATAAGAGGCATTCAGGAGCTCAAAGAGGTGCAGGGACATCAAACACAAGACTAGATTATGGGACTAGTACTAGAGGAGAGAGTGAGGGCATGATGCCCATTCATGATTGATTGTATTTGATATAATGTATATGTATTTAAAAACTTGGTTATATATATAAAGATGTTGGTTTGAGTTTGGATTTACTTGTATTCATGTTATGTATTCTATAATATACTTGTATTGTAATGTTTTGATTTGAAATAGTTGATTTGATGTTGATGTTTGATTTGTAATCATATGTAAATGATAATTTTATTAGTTTTTTTAATTGGTAAAATTGATTTGGTAAAGTGAATTGGTTTGCTAGTAGGATATAAGTAAGGTCTAGATTTTAAGATTGGTAACTTGTTTAGATAAGTTGGGTTAATTTGAGATTGGTAAAGGGTTTGGATTAGTTAATTTGGTAGGATACAGACTTTGATAGGTAGGTGTTAGGCTATAAATAGTTAGAGGTAATTAATAATGCTAGTTGTTAGTAGGTAGATGTAAAATAAAACTATGTGCATATTACTTCCTCAAGAGTGGCTCAAGAATACAAAGGTTAGCTAGACCTTTGGCTCCATCATTACCCTATTAATTGGGGGTATATGTGTATTGTATCACTATCTAAACCCTAATGTCCAACTAAACAAATACCCATACTACTCATGTTATGTAGGAACATATGTTTTATCTGATACTACCTATTGTACATTAACTATAGTTGTACATGGAGACTCTAAAAAATGCAACCTTACTGGATGTGTAATTGAAACTATGTGCTATGGAGAAGGCTCATCAATTTGTAATCATAGTGGATTTCTACATGAAGTAACACCTTGTGGCCTCTACTATGATGCATATGACTAAGTAATAAATCAAGATGAAAATGTAACATGTGATGGGGGTTCATCTAATCTTAACCATAGCAGGTTGCTACATGAGATAGGACCCTAAAAACTTGGCTATAGTGAATATATCTCATGAAGAACTCTGCTATGGTGCCTGTGACTCTATTAGATATGTATATAAAACTACACTATGTATTCCTTGAACTATGATGCTATATGCAATTTTTTCTTATTATACTAATTTTCAAACCTTCTAAGGTGGTGGAATAGGAGATATCCTATGAGATTCTATCCTAAAACCTACATTACACTCACAATGAGTGACCAATGACTCTTGTAAAGGAATGTCCTAGGATGACTCAGTCATGGAGGAATGAGGTCTAGGGTTACATAATAGAGGAGATCCCTGTGCCCCCTATGTGAATGCTATGATACCATTATCAACACATCTAGCAATGCAATCTTTGAGTGCAAAATAGTCATTATCTTTGTGTCCATAGATACGATGATAGTTATAAAAAGGTTGATGTAGTTGTCTATCTAAGAGATGTGGATCTCATCGATGATTAGCAAGTAATGTGATTAACCTCTTATCTAGTAGTGCTGATAATATGGCAAATGGGCTATCTTGCTTTGAATCAAACTATAGTGGCACTTTTTTGTTGTTATCTATAGTTTAAATGGCTAGTTATGATCTAGAAACTAGCTCTTTGTTCTTAAATAATTGCTTTTCTAGTTGCGATATCCTATCTTGTCTAGGACATGGTAGATGCTAAGTGCTAGGAGATGTATCTAAAGATGTTGCGATGAAATCTAGAGTTATTCTATAAATTGAATCTACCTCAATCAATCCCAATTTATTTTCCAAAGATAGAACTGTATAAGACAAGTGTCTAAAAGAAGACTCTATATGATATAGTAGATGCTCAAGTAGAGGTTGGCAAAGCCCCTTAATAAATATATGTTGGATCTCTAGATCTTCTAGTTTGTATATCAATCTTAGCATGTAAGCCTTAAATCTTAAGATATACTCACTAACTGGATCTAAATATTTTCGATCTAGTGTGGCAAGTTTTTCATATGTGACATGAGGGCCCATTTTTATGATATAATATCTAAGAAATGCCTCATCTAAGTCATCATATGTGTGTAATGAACTAATGGGGAGTAGATGAAAGAACCAATTTTGTACTTCCCCCACTAATGTCTATTGGAATAACTTGAGTAGAATCAACAGGCTCACATGAGATGGCAAAGCCTTTCAAAAGGCCTAAAGGTGTACAAATAGATCTCCAGTTCCATCAAAGTGAGGTGATGATGGTATCTAGAAATGTTTGGACAATGAAGCTTTTATGAATGTCTTCAGAATAGGGTTACCATGTAGATCATTAGAATCCATCCAAGATTTGTAAGCTTTATTTTTTAAGGCAAGGAGATTGACTTGGTGTTGTAATTAACCAACTACATGAATCAAAGAGATGATCTCCTAGGATGGTACATTAGTATCTTGAAATGATTCATTTAATAGTTGAATTTGATTGTTAATTTTAACCATGGGAATGGTACATTTTTCAATTGGATCATAAAGAGGGGGTGTGCTCACTTGAACCTTAGGAGTAATGGTAACTTGGACCTTACTAGAGGGATGTGGGCTACCATTCTATTTAGGTGAAGAGTGAGAACTAGGTTCTACTGTAGTGAGGGGTGACTTGGGAGATTCATTGGTATCTTTGTGTTTTAGTGAATCACATGCTAATTTATTAGAGGATGTGATATTAACATTAACATGTGTATTATTTGAAATATAATCCTGAATAAAAGTATAAGTAACATTTTGACATGCACTAGATTTGAGAGGAGTGAGAGAAGAGGTAGAAGCATGAGATGCATTTTCTTCTCTATATGCATAATAGTCATCATTATTCCATGCATTATCACAATCTAAATTTTATTCATTTAAAATAGTAGAATTTGAAGTATCATTTTTGTAGTCACTTTCATTCTCATATTCATTTGCATGTTCACTATCATACTCATTATCACTTCCATCATTTCTAGGGATAGGTGTAAGAGAAGAATTTAATTCCTTTCCAATATGCAATAAGTTATCATTGGAATTTACAATATCATATGTATTTATGCTATCCATGGATGGAGTGTATGCATTTTCTTCATTTGAAATATGAGAAGTAAGATTAATAGAGTTATCATTTGAATATTCATGAGATGTATCATTTGAACTATGCTTTGGTAATTTGATTCTATTGCATTTATATTGTTGTATTTTGAACATAGCATTAGCAAAAGAGAGAGAGATTAGTTTCACATGGAAGCAAATTATCACTTATTAGAGGTTCATTTGGAAGTGCATGACTAATTTGTTCATTTAATGCATTTTGCATAGGAGAATGAAGTGAGAAGTATTTTTCCCATTTATCAAAAGTATTTTATTTAGAAGAAGGGATGAAAGAGATAGGTTTGAGAGGAGAAGATGCATCTACTTTTTCTTCACTATCACTTTCATATGCATGATAATATTTATCATTGAAACAATAGTAATTATTTTCATTGTAAATAAAATCATTTTCCACATTTTTAGCTAATGTGCAAATTTGCAAATTTGTCCACTCATTATCATAATTATGTGACAAATTAATAAATTTGTCTATGGGATGAGAGGGAAGAAGTGCCTTAGTACCCATTTTATTTCTTTCACCAAAAATAATATGAAGAAATATTAAGCAAATAAATGCAATAAAAACTACTAACATGGAAATTTTGAAAATACTTGTGACTATCTAAACAATTTGTAAAAATTTCAAAATTATTTTCTAAAAATTGCAAGGATGAATGGTTTGAAGGTGGAGGACCTAGTTTAGGAATATAGGGTTTTGAGCTTGGGTTTTATAATTTTTGAAACTTATGGATATAATTTAAATTCTAAAATTAATTTGAACAAGATAATTACAAAAAATTTGATACCAAAGATCAAAAATTTGAAGTTGAATTTTTGCACAAAATAAATTCTAATTTAGAGATTTTTAAAATATTTTTGGCACACTAAATAATTTTCAAAAATTTTGAAATTAATTTCTAGAATTTGTAAGGGAGGCAAACTTGGGGTTTGAGGACCTAGTTTAGAAATCTAGGGTTTTGAGCTAGGGTTTTAGATTTTTTTTGAAAATTATGGCTATAATTTAAATTCTAAAATTAATTTGAACAAGATAATTACACAAAAATTGATACAAAAATTAGAAATTGAAATTGAAAATTTTCACAAATATGAAGGAAAAACCCTAAGGGTACCTAAGATTTTAAATTTGTTCAAAGTAAGTCAGGTTCACTAAATGTTTAATTATTTTTTGGGAATCTAGTGTTTAGATCCTAAATAATAAGGGTCTAGAATGATAGGAAAAATCTACTTTGGTAGGGAAAAATATAGATTTTAATTGATATTTATATAAGATAATTAAAAATTAACTTATCTAGATTTAGACTAAAATAAAGGATTTTGAGGCTGGAAATTAAAGAGCAGGATTGAGACACTATCAAGAATCTGAGTCTAACATCTATTTTTTGATTGGATAGGAGAAATGAAAATAGGACACCCTAGTGTATGGTTCTATATTCCTTCCTGGTGTTATTGTCTTGAGGATTTAAGCTTTTTGGGTTTTGTTTGTTTGGTCAATATGAGCCTGTGTACCAAATTTTAAGGGTTAAAAAATAATAGAGCTCATTATAGGTCCATTTTAGTATTAAATAGATGTATCCATCTACACACATACAAGCAAAAAATACATCAAAATAAAAAAGGGGGGAAAACTAGGTTAGGGGAAGAATGATTACACAATCAAGAATCCCTATTACTCTGATTGTTGCCTACATTAACCCTCAAGCTAGGGTCTCAAATCTGATGTAGTTCTCCCTTAGGGAACATGCATAATCAACATGCACGATAGATGCAAGAATGAATTTCACCTATGCCCCTACTTGATAATGTATGCAAGTCTATGTGTGATGCAAAATGTTGAGATATACTATTGACTAATTTTTATTATGTCCGATGTGCCAAAATAATAAGTACTAGATAAAAAATGCCTTGTGTAGTCCTTTATATAGAAGACTCATTATTTCAAATTTGGGAGCTTTATTCACATTTGGATAACATTGGAAAACTTAGGAATGAATCAAATAAAATGGGTAAGAATCATCTTATGGGAGAAACTAATCATTGGAATCAAATTTGTAATTGGACAATAGTGCTAGAAACTAGACACTCTAGGTTTGAGTGTTGTAGTCCTATTTGGGTGCTATTATTTGGAGGGTCCAAGACTTGGGGGGGATGCAATAAGCATGGAAAGAGTAACCTGAGTTAGTAAGGTTTAAGTTTGGAGGGTTATGAATGACTAGGAAAAATAAAAAAGGTGTCTAGGGTATCAGATAAGACCAAAGAAAATTAGAAAAAAGACATGGCTAGATGTGAATAAGAATCATATTCTCCAGTCAGTGTCTCCTATGAAAGGACTATGAAAATACATGATGTGTGGTTGCTTGACCAATTTAGGGTGTATACACATTCATTTTACACCATCCAATCATCTTCATATAAGAAAACATGGACCATTAGATCTTGATCTGCAAGGATGAATGTCATTGGCTACTTAATGTTCTTCAGTTGTGAGTGTGACACTTATCACCTTCTCACTTATCTTGGGGCTCCATTGAAGTTTTGAGTCAATAGACATCGTTAGATTAATTTTGCCTGAGAAAAATGTACCATTGATCTTTGGAAGATGTTTGAGCTTTAGCTTAAGGCTAGGGCTTTGTCTTTAATCCAACACCATTAGATCTCAATCATCCTAGCAAATGTGGACCGTTGATCTTGTAGATGAAAATGATATTTAAGTCAGGCTCAAGAACATAAATAACTTAGCATAAATTTTTTGGACTATGGTTTTATTCTATGTTTAATAAACATGAGTAAGACCTTAGGACAAATATTTCAAGCTAAGTTTTAAACATGATAAAAGAGACCTTGCAAATAATAAAAGACATAGCATATAGTTTTAACCTAAGTTTTGTTGTATTAATAAATATGACACACTTTAGGGTAAGGCTTTTATAATGAGACTATAGTAAAAGGGACCCTTCATTTAGTTAGACCATGTTAGTGATAAAATTGACCAAGGGGTTACATGACATGAAGGGACCATGTATAAGCTTTTAGACTAAGGCTTGGTCATGTTGAAAAACATGACTAAGCCTTAACATAAAAATTAAGCTAAGTTTATGGTTCAATTTTTTTTCCTGTGTAAATTTGAATTTGATTCAAGAGGATCTGAGCTAGGGTAGTTTGAATAAGGGTTTCAATTTACTCATCATCAATTTCATTTGATCCTTGACAGACCAAAGGCTATTAAAAGGCCCAAATTGGTATAAAAACCATGAAACCTAGGCATTTCCCATTTTAAATGGACTCTATTGGACCTATAACCTCAAACATGAAGATCTAATATTAGAAACTTTAGGCAAGATTAAATCAAAATTATGATAAAAAAATGCCAACCAAATTAGGTGTTGATGATCTTCAAATAAAGACATTGTGCAAATGTGCTAGTGACACTCTAATCAAGTGAATTTTCAATTTTAAGGTACACAATTTATACAATTTAACACAAGGGTCCCCATTTTTTAGGAATGAGGGTATGTTGACCTCAAAAAATGATGACTTTTGAGGGAAACATAACAATATGTTATTATTCATAAACTTTGGTTCAGACTAAGAATTAATTTAGTTATTCTACTTGATCAATCACCATTATTTAGATTAATTCATGGTTAAAACAAGAATTACACATGAAGAATTAGGATCAAACATCAAGACCTAGTCATGTTGTGTGTGTGATTTTATTCCACTTATTGTTTTCCATGAGATTTAGGGAACAACTTCTAGATTTCATGACTTTAATGATTAACACTAATTTATACCACGTTTATATGTCCATTAAGAGCCATGATTTAGCTCAGGGAAGGCTTGGGAATTTCTCTACTACTAGCCAAGCATCTATAGCCCTAAAAAAAATGATTTTGGCTCCACTCAAGGCCTAGCTCCACTACTAGCTAGACATTCATAACCCTAGTGGAGATTACTAGAATCACCTCTGCCTAGAAAGCTTTTGAATTTTACAATAAGCTCTTATTTTTGTATTTTTTAGGTCATTTTGGATTTCTAGCAAAGGTTAGAAACCAAGTTAGCCAGGTTTAGGGATTTGGTCAAATGTTTTATCTTTAGACAATCATCTTTAGTTTCAAACTTTATCCCAGGTGATAATGTTTTTTAAGTGCAAACATGAATATGTCTTAATAGTTTAATCTTTCACCCTACATGTGCAATCCTTCTTAAAACCAAGATTAGATGAGAAAAAGGTTTAAAATCTTAGGGAACAATTAACTTATTAAGTAGTCTTTTCTAGTTTCTCTAAACTATAGCATTAAGCTCGTATTTCAACAATCCATGATTAACCAATGCTGAGAAGTTATATTTGCATTCTTGAATTATGGAGTTCTTGAGAAATTAGGTGAACTTTGGGTTGAGGGATATCTAAAATGACTTATTAGAAGCAAGGAACAAAGTAGATAAAATAAACACACCAAATAGAAAGCAAAGAAATAAGAAAATAAATATATACAAACATATGTACAAATAAGGGACAAGAAGGAAAGAACATAAAGAAACCAACCTAGCCTACCTATACTAACTCTAACTAGTCTTACAGTTCATTCCATGAAGACTCCATGTGGGGAAATAGAGAAGTAGTACTTAAAGAACTGCCCATTAGTGGGTAGTGTGAATTCTAATCCTTGTAAGTCTTTTAGCTTGAAGGTGTTGTCTCCAAGTATCTCAGTAATTTGATAGGGACCTATCTATAATGGTGTGAACTTCTTATGTTTAACCTTAGGCTTAGATGCCTTGTCCCAAAGAAGAACTAAGTCTCCTTACTTAAACACCTTTATATTTTAATGATTATCAAACCACCTTTTCATTGTGGTTTGGTGCCTATTAAAATTAGCATATTCCTCTTCTCTTGCATCTTCCATCTAAATAATGTCATGTACCTTTGAGCTTGCAAATTCCTAATTGTCTTCCATGTATTCTTACATGAAATTTTATGTTGGTAACTTGAGGGTGATGGGGAAGATGGGTTTTTGACCATAAACTAGTAAGAATGGTGATGACTTGAGAGTTTTTTTTACTCTAGTTTTATCTGCCCAAAGGGCATACTTAAGTAGCTTGTGCCATGTTCTAGGTTTATGAGTTACAAACTTCTTATTCATTGATTTAGATACTCCATTACCTTGAGGATAATGGTTTGATGATAAATTAAGAATGATGTTGTTATCATATGCCCATTTAGTCATCTCAATGGATATAAAAGCAAATCTATTATCATAGACTAGAGATACTAGAGTGTCAAACCTTATGCATATATTCTCTTCAAAGAATTTGATCACTTTTTCATTCCTACACTACTTTGTTACCACTAATTCAATCCATCTTGTGTAGTACTTAGTTTCAATCAGTACATACTTGTGACCATCTAAAGAATTGGGGTTGATGACCCCCACATAGTCTAATGCCCATTATGCAAAAGGTTTATCAATCATGACTAGCTTTAATGGAATGGTTGTCTTGGGATATTTAGTGTTGAATACTTGACATGAATGACACTCTCTCACATGATTGTGAGCATCCTTGAAGATAGTAGGCCAGTAATAACCAGCTATAAGGATCTTGTGGGTTGTAGTCCTTCCACATGGATGGCCACTTTATGCTTTTCTTAAAAAGTATTCAATATCTAAGTTGTCTCTTCTTTAAACAAACACCTTAAGTATATGCCTTCAAAGTTATTCCTATATAGCACTTCATACTTGATACAAAAAATGAGCTGTCTTGAGCGTTAAATCTCTCTTTTACTCTCTACCTAACCCTACAAGACAATAGCCATTAATTAGTAAATGAATAATAGGATCATACCAATCATTGGACTAAATTTTTTGTTGTTATACCTACATGACACTCAATTTTGGATTACTATTAACAATCAAATGAATTAAACCTTGGCATCTTACGAACTTTGTGATCTTCATCTCTAGATCATATTCTTAGAGAACAAACATCCACTTACCTCTCCTTTCTCTAAGTTTATATTGACTAAGCATGAGCTTAGTGGCAGTGTCTAGTAGTATTGTATGTACCTTATTTATAAGGATATAAGGTAAATTTATTCACTACCTGGACTAGATCACATGCTTATTTGTCAATAAGAGAATAATTTAATTCAACATTTTTAAATTTAGTACTCATGAAAGCAATAGGATGATCACGTCCATCTATCTTTTGAGTTAGGATAGCTACAATTATATGGTCAAAAGCAAAAGAATAAAGATAGAAGTCTTTAGTAAATTATGAACTTATTAGTACAAGGGATTTTTCTAATTACTTCTTTGATTTCCTTGAAGGCCTTCTTGGTCTCTTCATTCCAAGTAATCTTAACGTCTTTATTTAACATGTCATTCCAAGGTCTCACTATTTCTACAAAACCGAAAATAAACTTCCTCACAAAGTTGATTTTACCAAAGAAAGAATTTAGCTCCTTCCTATTATTAGGGGGTTCTATCTTTGATATTAAATTTACTCTATCTGGGTCTATAAAGATCTCCTCCTTAGTTATAATATGTCCCAAAAATTTTCCCTCAGTTACATAAAAAGTGCTCTTCTTTGGGTTGAGAGAAATTCCATACCTTCTACACCTTTCAAATACTTGTTGTAAGTGCATGATGTGATCTTCCCTATTATTTGAAAAGGTAGTTAGGTATTCCATGTAAATAATAATGAACTTGCCTATGAGGCCTTGGAATGCATGATCCATTTATTTTTGAAAGGTTACACCTGCATTTATTAATCTAAAGGGCATTCTCTTATAGGTAAAAGTGCCCCACTTGGTAGTAAAAGTAGTCTTCATCCTATCTTCCTTGTTCACTAACACTTGATTATACCCTAAAAATCCATCAAGAAAAGACATCATAGTAGAACTAGAAATAATTTAGATTACTTATTCAAGAAAAGGTAGGGGAAATTATCCTTTTTAAATTCTCTATTCAGATTTTTAAAATCAATGCACAATCTAATTTCACAATTTTTATTCCTGACTGGTACTAGGTTTGCTACCCAAGTGGAATGTCTAATTAGAAACACTATCTTAGCATCTAAAAACTTCTTGACCTCTTTATATATCATTGGTTATAGGATAGGATTGAGTGGCCTTTGTTTTTTCCTAAATGGCTTGCAGGATTCTTTTAGAGGTATGGTGTGGGTTATGACCTTAGGATCAAATATCTTTAAGTCATCATAGGATCATGCTATACATACTTATACTTGGTCAACAAATATTTGTATCTCTTAGTTTTAATGCTTGTGCAGGCTATACCAATGTTCACCAACTAAGGTGGACATTGGGAGCCTAGGTCCATTGCATTGTAATCCTTCCTATCTACTAAGGGAATCTTGGTAGTCTCAGCTGGTTTGTCCAAATCAAATAGTCTCTCTAAAACAATCATTCCTTTTAGAATATTATTGTTATTCAGATAAATGACCTTGTCATCAAGCTTACCTTTAACTTTATCATCACTAAGGGAATTTTCATTGACCTCATAAATGATATGAGACTCAAATACCCCTGAGTTAATCATGAAGTCTATGATTTGCTAATCATCATTGAATACTTATAAGTGGTTGACATTATTTAGTACTAAAGGATATGGGACTAATTTAATGGTAATGATTTATAGATTGGAACTTTGATTGGGCATAAGGTTGGTTGAAATTGAAGCAAGTTCATTAGTAGCCTTATTTTCCTCCCTAGGGATTGACACAATGTTGAAAGCATCAAAATATTCAATTAAGTCCCATACTCTAAACTTATAATTTTTAGGATAGGACAACTTGCATTGATATTTAATTTTGACCTGATTAACTACTAGTTATAAATTACCAAAAATGAATAGTTCCTTGACCTTATATTTGATTTCAAGTTGTAATATAAGAATAAGTGCTTCATACTTAGCCAAATTATTGGTACATGGGAGTTGAAGTTTATAAGAGGCATTGTATTCTTTCCCAATGGGATTGATTAATACCACTCCTAATCCAAAACCTGATTTGTATCTAGCACCATCAAAATATAGATTCTATAATCCAAGAATATCATGAGAAGTTTTGGAGTTACAAACCTTTGTGGTGTCAAGAGTGTAAACACATAGATATGAGTTAACCATGTTGACCCTCTCATTGGTTGTGTTGTACTCGATGACCATATAATTCATTTTAGGTTCCCTTTCTATCTTGATCTAATTTAGAATTCCTTTCAAAGGTAACCACATGTGTAAATAATTAGTTGACATGTAAACATTCATATGTTTGGTCTAGTCAATACTTAGAATCATTCCATATGCATCATGAATATCCACCACTTGGATGCCAATAAATTATTGGATCCTTGGTTTAGAAGCAATTTGCATGTGAAAATTTAATAATTTACCAAAAAATTTAAATCTTGATCTATCTAATTGAGTCATAATCCTATCAGATCTAATTGGAGTTAAACCTAATTATTCACAAATACCCTTAGGCATGATGCTTGCAGATGCACCTGAATCTACCAAGAAATTGTGTCAATTTTTACCAAAGATATTGACTGTAAGTAAGAAAGGTGTTATTTTTGTGTATTACAATGTTAGCATGTGTGACCTTTTGAGGCTTACCAGGCTTATTGGATAAAGATTCCAACAACAAATCCATTTGTTCTATAATTTGAGTTAACTCATGTAAATTAATGTTAGCTCTGATCTTTTTCATGTCCTCCACTATATTATATCTAGTCCTATTGAAAGAATTAGATGTATTAACATTGGGTTTAGATGTACTTCCCTTAGTAGGATATGGATTTTTGTCTAATTTAGTATTAGGAGTGTCAAAATTATTTGGTGGAGTTAAGGTAGTCAAAGGTTGTTTTTTCTCCCTATTCCTTAGGGGATAGGTCTTCTTTAGATATTGCTAAAAGACATGAATCTCTTCAAGAATATCCTCAAGCTCATTCTCATCTTGAAATTGGAACTCAATTATCTCCACCATGAGAGTTGAATCAATAGATTTAGATGACCTTGAAGAACTTAAGGTACCTACACCATTTTCTTTATTAGGTACAACTTAAAAAGTGTCTAACTCTTCTTGAAAAGATTTAAAAACATTACAAAATTGTAGACAATCTAATTCACCATGTTTTGAAGTGTAATTCACTCTAAAATAATTAGGCAAAGATACATCACTAATATTTATATTAGGTACATTATTATTAGAGGATGATTCATTTTTTTGATTATTTTGAAACCCATTTGAAGGCCTATTAAACCTTTGGAAAGAGAAGTTCCTGTTAGAGCTTTCTTTGGTATTTCCAACTTGTTTCTATAGTTGAATGAATTCAGTGCTTAGCTTTTGAACCATATTCAAGATAGAATCATTATCATTATTTAGTGCCTCATAATTGTGCACTTGAGTATTGATACTAGCTACATGAATCAAATCTCTCTGATCTTGTGGATGAGATCCATTGGCAAAGTTTTTCAAGAATCCCATGTTTTGGATAGGATGTGCATGATTCAAAGGTAATTGGTTTATGAGTGGAAGTTGATTTAATGAAGGTATATTTTGATTGGCATTGGGAATGACATTTAGAATACATAGATTTGGATTAATGTTGAGAATATTGTATGCCATTTGGCCCTGTGGTTGTATTTGATTATTAATATTCACAACTTTAGCATAAGTTAGGGCTGGTGTATTAATGATCTAAAAAGATATTTTGAGAAACACCTAAGTCATGGGACCCAAGGCATCCTTATAGATATCTAAGGATAAATCTTCATTTGGTCTATAAGAAGCTATGGTTCTACTGAACATTTTTGAAATCTAGCATTGAAAGATCTTATGGGTTCATTTGAGTCTCTTTTGACTATGGTAAACTATTGGTACAGGACACATGGACTAATGATTTTACCAAATTGATTAATGAATTAATTATTAAAATCATTCTATTTAGATATGGAATTTTTAGGAAGGTTAAGTAACCATTCATATGCAAAGTATTTGAAAGTAAATGGAAATAATTTGCATACCACATCTTCATGAACAACATTTAAAATTCTTAAATCAGATTTAAAGGATTTAATATGTTCTTTAATAGTTACAACACCATTAAGACTAAAAGTAAGTAAATAATTTTTAGGATTATAAAGAAGGTCATGTACCACACCTGACACATTGATTGAAGAAACACCTAGCTAAGCCATACCTTGATAGGGATTGAATATGGGAGCACCCTAAATTGGTGATGTTGGTTGAGAATTTGAAAATCTACGCTTACCTTTATATCACCTAGCTATCCTATGGAATTCTAATGAAAGAAGGGGAACCCTTGTCTCTGAATATGACCTACTCCTTATCCTTGGTAATTCCAACTTGAAAACTTTGAACCTTGTTTGAAATACAATGTGTAAGTCTTATCTTTATAAATAATTATGATCAGACTTGCACATTAATCAAATTTTACACAAATATGTGTAAAGAATAGTAAAGGACATCAAATATGTGTCCAAACACATAAATATGAGTGATCTTTACATCTTTCAAGCTAAAATAAACTCAAATTTGTAGAGATCTAATCAATCTTTAAATAAAATAGTTATAACTAACCTCAAATGCCTTGGATTCACAGATCTTAAGTTATCTTTACCATAATTAAACATCAAACTTTAAATAAAATCTATGTTTGTAAATAAGCACAAAGACTAGCCTAAAACCATTAAGATCAATGATCTTTACAAAAATATGCTAAAATAAACACAAATATGTAAAGAATACATCAATGTTTGAACAAAATTCATCAAAATTAGCAAAGATATTTCAAAATTTCAGCGATTTAACTCACCCTCCTTCTAGCACCAATTTTCCCTTGTTGATGCACTTAGATGTATCAATAGGTTCATATAGTGTTTAATAAACACTTCTCATTTTTGGATTCATATAATCCATTGCATGAGTTTCTAGTTATGATAATATTGTTATCCTTGGTGGAATAGAGGCAGAATAGGTTGATTGTTTCATAAATTTATATTTGTTGGTGGTTGGGAGCCACCGTGGCTTAATAGTTAATCTTTGATTTTGAAGATGATCTATGCTAGTTGAAGTTAATTATACTCAAAACTAAGTCTAAATATAAACCAAGATGAATATTCACAATGAAGCTAATCTAAGGCGAATTGATAAAAAAAGAGAAAAAATAAGGGTAAAGGAGAGAATGGAGGTGTTGTTGATCTTTATTTCAAACATTATGACAAAGTTATAATTTCATCTGAACATGCATTTAACCAATGTGTAACATGAAGTAACACAAGATCAAATCCTACCACACAATAGGCAAACATCTAAGTAAGGTATGAAAAGAAGCAAATAAGAACAAGATTCACTTTAAAAATTTTACCTTGCAAGAAAATAGCATTAGCCCAAATGCAAGAAGAGAAAAGAAAGCAAAGTAAACCTAAGAAATTTTAACTAATCCAACATTATCATAACTTATCAACTTTGAATTTAAAGATGCACATCCAAAATTCATAAAAAAACATTCAATCTAAAGATAAGATCAAATAAATGAGAGAGAAACCATGATAGCAATTCACACAAGAAAATGTGGACAAACTTTATAGAAATCCTTGCTTATATTAATTTTCTCAAAAGTTACAAATAATTTTTTGGCTCCAAAAACTCTTTCCCCATTTACAATTGGCAATACCTCTTTATATAGACAATTCATGAGGTATGATAGTTAGTAATGATAAATTACATTTGTACATGTGTATAGGACAACTGTCCTTTCTATTACATCCTAGAACAAGTGACCTTTTCTAATATATTGACCTATAGGAAATGTATTTAAAAATATGTGCATGCCTATAAAAAAAATATTCCTTTTCCAAAATATACAATGCTAGTTACAAAAGAATATTCCTAATCCAACTAACTTTGGAACCCTAATGCTATTGCAACCTTCTACCTTCCTTGCAGGATCTTCATTACAACTCCTTTTCTTGATCTCCCAAGTTATTGAGGTCCTTTTTAGATCTTTCTAAGACCTATTTGATGCTTCTAGCATCTCCTATCTTCTCCTTAGATGATAATATTATGCCCATGATATTTTTATTATCATCCCCTATTTGTCCTTGGCTTTGGTTCCTTACTTGCTGCATAAATTGAGAAGTTCTATGCCTAAACTCCTCATCAGTGATAAGGCCCAAAAGACTAAGTGAGGTGGGGTCTTTGATTAAGCTAACTAATATGTAGCATTTTATCTTCCTACTATTTGAGGTCCTTACAAATGTCCTCCCTCTACTTGGACTAGTTATTTAGGGCTTTGATCTTATTCATTAAGATATCCATAGCCATGTTCAAATGGGTTAAGCTAATTATCCTAAACTCAGGGATTTGATTTTTTAGTTAAGACCTTGATCAAATCCTTCACTTGGTAGTTTGAGGCTTATCATTGGCCAACTTGGCCTATATCCATAGTACTTTATTTATTTATTTCATCCTACATAATCTTGATTGACTTTAAAGAATTAAATAAGTTAATCATGGTGTCTTCATATAGCTTGAATCTATCTTCTTGGATTGACAAATGGCTTGTTTTTTCAAATTTTGTTCTATTGCAAGATGCCCTTGCAAACATGTTCTTCTCTTGTGATGGGTTAATGGTTTTCATTGGTACAAAATAAGCTCAACTAATTGTTGTCCCCTGTATTTAGAGTCGTGGCACCAAATTATGTGTCTTTGAAAACCCTCCCTTTAGTATCTAAAGTCAGATAAAGCTCTACATATTCCCTTGAAACACTTTTTTAGGTTACCATGGCTATGGGCTTCTCTAGATTGCTTGATAGTGGTATAAAATTCAATTTTAGATCAAATTATCCTTACACAAGTGATAATTCAACTTCATTAGCTTGATTATAATGAGCATAGGGTCTAATCAGGGTTTTTGTACTTGTTAAGACTTTCCTAAAGGTTTTTATAGTACTTTAATGGTGACAGTAATTTAAAATTGTGCGAGCTTCATGACTTAGGTCGCAATTAGATTATGTAATTATACCCTTGCATATATTGGGTCTAAAAAATATTCAACTTGGTATTTTATACTTACGTGGCTTTGATGTGGCATCATCATGGCATCCTTGTGGCACTTTAATTATTGATATTTGAAAATTGATTATTGTCTTTTGAAAATTCCACATTGATCTCACGCCATTGGATTCTCTTTGCTTGGATAAACATGGTTTGTTGATCTCAATCTGAGAACTCGAATGCCATTGGTTGCTTACTATGTTCCCCATAGTTATGACACTTGTCACTTATACATTCTCCCTGAGCCTTGTTGAAATTTTAATGTGGATCTCACACCATTGATCTCATTTTCATGGATCAATAACATTCCATTGATCTTTATCTACTTAATTTTGCCTCCTTTTTTATGGATAATTGATCAGAATGTGTACACTCATATACGTACCATTGATCTTTGAAAGATGCTCAATCTTTAATTTGTGGATCACGGCTATGCCACATGTCATCTCCACATTTTTCCTCAATATTCTTGAATTTTTAACATTTGTTACACATAATCCAATCATCTTCACCCGAGCAAACACAATCCATTAAATCTTGATTTACAAGGTCAAACACCATTGGTTGTTGAGTGTTCTTTGGTTGTGAGTGTGACATTTATCACACTCTCACTTGTCTTAGGGTTTTATTGAATTCTTGAGTCAATATTCACCATTAGATCAATATTTTCAAAGAAAATGTGCACCATTGATATTTAGAAGATGTTTAAAATTTATCTTAGGGTTGGGGCTTTGAATTTTAAACTTTAATCTTGAACCATTGGATCCTAATCACTTAAGCAAATGTGGGCTATTGATCCTATAGATGAAAATGATATTTAAGTTAGTGTTTGAGAAAATAAAGAACTTAGAATAAAGTTTTTGAATTATGGTTTTATTTCATGTTAATAAACATGAGTAAGACCTTAGGATAAGATATTTAAGATAGGTTTTTTAAAACATGATAAAGGGGACCCTACACATAATAAAAGACATAGCATAAAGTTTTAGGATAAGGCTTAGAACATTAGAAAAGGGGACCTATAGTTAGTTAGATTATGTGGAGATAAAAGGAATGAAAGGGGGCTTGAGGTATAGAGGACTGAGTATAATTTTTTAGATTAAGGTTTGGTCATGTTGATAGACACGACTAAACCTTAAGATAAAAATAACTAGTTTATAACTTAATTAATCATTCCCATGTAAATCAATCTCATGTAAATTTGAATTTTATTAAAAGAGACTTGAGCTAGGGTAATTTGAATGAGGGTTTCAAGATGATTAAACATGACTTCAATTTGATATTCAATAGAACTAAGGTTAGTAAAAGATCAAATTAACAATAAGATATGGAACCTAAGACATTGCTCATTCCAAATGGACCCCATTAAACCTATAACCTGAAACATAGAGATCCAATGTTAGCAAATTTAGGAAATATGAAACTAGAATCATGAACTAATATGATAACCAAACTATTTGTGGGTGATCTTGAAATAAAGAATTAATTATAAACATGCCAAAGGTACTTTGATCAAGTGAATTTTTAATTTTAAGGTACACATTTTGCATAATTTGAAATAAGGGTCCCTTGTTGATGTACCTAGATGTATTAGCATAGTTAAATATTGATAGAGGTGAGTTAAGTTATTTTAAGTATGTACATGAATTTTTAGGTCTTGGTTTATAATGAAAGTCTTGAAATGTATTTCAAGGTTTCTCGAGTACACAGAATGAAGAGTTATCTTCCTAAAAATGTTTTATCATTGATCGTTGGCATGTAAAGAATCTAAATGAGAAAATAATATATTCATGGTAGATGAGGAATGGATCTAGATCAAAATTTCAAGCATTGGTTTTTAGAAAGAGGAGCTAAGTTTTATGAATGATTGTTAAGACTTGAAGATGGTCTAAACCCTCATAAAACCTTGACATTGACCTGATGTTTAAGATCTTATTCTAAAGATATCATAAAGGTTTGGTATGGTTACACAAGTGATTGGAAGTTGAATTTAACTCTTAAAGTAATCTCTAAGTGTGATTGGTTTCTCAGGTGAGTGAGCAAACGCTATAAGAAAGTGTTTATCTTTTAGAGATTTATTATTGTAGATAGACTTGACCATGTCAAAATTGCTAAGTGAATGAAGATAAAAGTGTGAAACTTGTATTTATTTTCCATGAATATTTATGGATAGGTTAATAATATTATGTTTTTTAATTTAGTGATCCAAGTTGGCCTGTCGTTGATCAGACCTTGTGGTGCAGACAGTAAGAAAATCAGGTAGAAGTGAGAATATGTTACCTGATGTGTTTTCATGTAAGAGTGATGCATTGAAATGCATGATGTCTTTTTTGGGTATTGAATGATCTATCCATGTTTTATATAATCTTTTAAGTTAGTGTAATAGGTTAAAAAATTAAATCTAAAATGGCTTATTTGGTTGAGTAGAGTCTGTGAGAGAGAAGGTCAGTAGATTAGTCTGTAAGATCAATAGTTTTCATTAGAGCTCATGATTTTATATTCAATAATAAATTAAATAAGATCTTAGGATGTTATAAGATCTTGTTCATACATATAAATAACTTGATAATATTCAATCCTTTATCATATGCTCATGTTTCCTTGACTTTGTTTTTAAGCTAGTTGGCAATTCTGAGTGAACATCTTGTAGAGAAGTGTTTGAGCCTACTTACCCTTAGTTGAAGCATCAGATGAATTTTATGATGACCCTAAGGTCATGAGTTTTTGTAATATTTTTTTTTTCCATGTTTGTTTGGAAAAATTGAGTATATGCCTTAGTTTCTCAAGACAAAGTTTATGTATATGCACATGCCTTTTATATGCAGTGATTTGAGAAAGGGTTCAAGTGGTGATTAGAAATGAAAGGTGGTGTGGACCTAAATTGAAGTTATATAAGGTATATTAGAGTTTAATATGATAATTCATTCCATTTTAGATGTTTTTATATGCTTCAATAAAGATAAAAATGTAATATGTTGTTAATAAGGCCTATTAGGTCTCCATAAGCCTAAAAGAGGAGTAAGGGCTAATTGTTGTATGGCCAACCTATTGTATTGATTGATTCATGATTAAGGAATATTATTTTAATATTATAATACCTATTCATGGATAACCTAAGTGATTTGAATGTGCAGATGAATAAGAAGGATATGATCAAATGACTTGTATAAAAGCAAGGTAGTTTAGGCCTATTTGTTATGCTTAGAGGATGTTAAGTGTGGGAGAGAAAAAGAGGATAAGTGAATGATATATATCATTGGTAAGTATATTTATGTCATTAAAAATATTACATAATTGTTATGAATATTTAACAAAGGTTTTTCATATGAGGATCAAGGTCAAAAGACCTAATCAAGCCATAAAGAGGGCTAGTTGAGCGAAGAGGGCTAGAATCAAGTTTGAGAGGGACTGAAGTGAATGAAGAGTTGAAGGATTAGATCATAATATATTATAAAATCAATAATTATTTATAAAAGTGATCAAACAATTGGGTGGCTGAGTTGGTGATGAGTCATCTAGGGTGTTGGTGCCTCTTTGCAAGTGGGTACTTGTTAAAGCCTAATTGAGTTGGTGCTAAGCTATTTGGGGTTGGTGATCCATATGATGTTATTTATTAACTAAATATTGATTTTTTTATTATATTAATATATTTAATATGATTTTTTAGTGTTTTTTCTTCCTTTAGAGGGTTTCCCATGTATATGTTGTGTTTATGTGTTTCATGCTCTTTGTTGCTTATGCTTGCTAAGATATACATGCTAGTTAGAATTGTTCATGTATGGTTAAGTGGAATTAAATGAAAAATTTTGAGGATTGATTCACCCCCCTCTTAGTAATATTTTTTCCAACATTATGTTCCTAACAAGTAATAAAATCCTAGTCATCTGAGATTGTACTGCTATGGTCTTAAACAAAGCTAGAAAATAATAAGAAATAAAGGAGAGATAAATAAAACCAAAGAGGAGATAAAAAAGAGAATTGGGAAGAAAATGGGGCCCAATAAAAATAATAATGTGTCAATAAGAGCCTAAATTAAAATGATAATATAAAAACACACAAGTACTCTAGAATAATGTAAACTAACATCTAAAACTATCCCAGACCAAAACTAGATTAATATAGATTAAATGAACCTAATGACTTGTCTATTTAGAGGTGACTTGAGTAAAATTATGTGGAAGGTTTATTGAGTCTTTGAGATAATCTTAATACTATCACCAACATGTATGTATAAAATAAATCAGTGAAATAAATGAAAGACAAAAAACATGAATATATCCATGTAGAATGGTCTGCCTCTTTAGATTAAAACCTATAACATTATGTTAGTATCACAAAAGTAACTCTCACACCCACTAATTAACCTTACACATTAAAATTATTTATCCTTATATATAAAATAAATAAGTTTATGGTTAAGGTCTTGAAGAGTATTTTGCATGCACACAAGTATTCTCAAAATAAGACTTTTTTATTATTAGCAAAAGTAAATTAAGTAAATTATTTAATAGATAGTATTATCTAATAATAATATATGGATAAGTGTGCAAGAAGTTAGTGTCTATCCATATTTAAATTTTAATAGTACAAGTGCATTTCAAACCATACAATGGTATATGAGTTATTAAATACACTAACATTCCTTATTAAGATATACTCATTAAAGGGAATGATACAGGAATCACAAAACTATCCCTCCTTGATGACACTTCACTTCCAAAAGTCACCTAAGTTAACAAATTTGGACCTTCATTAATGGATTTATGAATATGTCTATACTTTGATCATTTTTTTATATATACTTAAGATAATTAAAGTTATCCTATATCAATTATTGCATATAATATATATGGATATCAATACAAATGTCACTCTAATTATCATTCCAAAGCGTTGTGGGTGAGAAAAGAGAATTGAAACTTAGAAAGCATGTGTAAAATTGAAACAAAAATATGAGTAAGAATAAATTATCCACCATACTCAATTCCCATGTTATATTAATTCTTCTAATACCAAGTCATGGAACCTTACATAGGATGATAGATATATCTTGTTGTCATCTTGTGATCATTTAGATCACCTTCCCAACCACTATTAATGTAACCTACAACTGATGCTTTATCACTTAATGAATCTTCAATCCCAGAATAAATATTACCACAAATATATCATATAATGTGTTTAGATACTTGCCAATGGTTATCATAGGGGTCATCACTGCATTGTGACATTAGACAAAATACAAAGGATAAATAAGGATAACATTGGTAAAATAGAGAATAATTTCCTCCAATTTATTGTAAAGAGTAACATTAATAGAAGGAGAAGATCACTTGGTGATAATATTTAATCCAAATTAATAAGGAGTCAATGCAAACTTGAATTCATCAATGTTAAAGTGGCAGAGTATATCTTGAGCATACTTGGACTTCAGACTATGAGATATGAAGACCAACAAAATAGTGTAACAATACCAAGTCGATCATTTAAAAATAATTAATTGACCATACTTTAATATCATATATGTGCTTGAAGGAATTTCGTGTAATTATTAAATCATCAACACATGGGACTAAAATGAGGATTTACTTGTATAATTTATTTATGTATATTTTGGTGTTTAAATAACTCTATGTAAAACTAGAGTTAAGTAGAAAAGTTTTTATTTTACCATACCAAGCTTAAGGAACCTATTTCAAACTATATAGGGAATTATTTAATTAGAAAAAATAGATAGATTTATCAATACTAATAGACTTGGTAGGATGGGACATATAGATATCTTCTTGTAAGCCACCCTAAATAAAAACACTCTTTACATCCATCTAATGGAATTAACATTTTTGTGTTACATCCAAAGAGAGTATAAACATGATGAAACTTATATTTTAAAATGAAGCAAAATTTTCCAACCTAGCTTTATTCCAATCAATTTTCCCATTTGTTGCATATGTAGTTTAGTACACCTACTTACATCTCATTTTTTTTGTTCCTTTTGGAAGTTAAACCAAAACTCGAGTTTCATTCTTCTTCAAAGAAATAAGTTCTACAACCATAGTTGTTTTACATTTAGGATGTCCATAAGCCTTTGTATAATTCTTTTGACCTTGAATCACTACCACATGTGCCAAGTATGTAACACTAAACTGATGTTAAAATCTAGTATGGTGTGGATCTCAAGAATTCCTTGCTAATGTACCATTCTCATTATGAACTTTGTGAACCTAATTTTTTAAGGTATCTTTTTGGTAATATTTATTAAGGGATTGAGAATTTGTCACATATAAAATAATCAATTGTAGGTGTAGATATTAAAATATTGTATTTATTGCTTGATAATGACAATATTGACACACATTTACCACACATGACTTTAACACATACATATAGTCGTAACTCACCATTATATCACACTTACATGCTACCTTATGAGTTTGATCCTTTTATTTTGATATTACACACTAACATAAACACTGTTGTCTATTTCAAACATGTTAAATATCTTGCATAGACATCTCCAAATACCCATTTTAATATGATTATATAAATGTTGGTATCATTAGTTACAGTCAATACCATCAATTGATACTGACCTAATCTATTTAGTACTGACCCCTCTTAGTAATAATTACTTTTTAAAACTAAGCCTTTCTTTAGGGTTGATTCATTTTCCTAACATGTTATTGATTTGAAAAATTACCTAACTGGGATCATATATATACAAATATAGGCCTCCCTTGATAGTGATCTGAAACTTATTTTATATACATCTATACATTACTGCACATTGATAAAATATGCCCTATTATTCCAAGTTTCAAAATTAGTCATTAGGATCAATCACAAGATAAGTTTGAAGAATACCAAATCCAAAGTCAAAGCAATAATTGTCAAGTATCATAGCTAAATCATTAGTTGTATACATATAGTGAAGGAATAAAATTTCACAATCACACTAGGTGAGAGAACCACATGTTGTTTGATTTTCCTCTTTAGAGTATTGAATATGTAGGTAGTGGTGAATAATCAAGTGGGTGTAATTGGGGTTATCTCAACCCATTCAATTTTCCTAGTTTTTTCAAGTTTCTATCCTTCACAATCACACCTAGGGTTTCAAGGTGAAGGAAGTTGATTTTTGGAGTTGTGTTCATCATCAAGGTTAAGAATCACACATGCATATATTTCATATATAGGCAAAGATGGTCGTATAGTCACATACCCTCTTTTTTGCATAGGTCATTATTGACTAACACAAGTCAATGTTAACTATTGATATTGACCCATATTTGATAGATTTGACCCTATGTAGAAAGAAACATAGTTCCTAAACTAGATGAATCATAGGTCTTATTTGGTCTATTTATCATTTCTAGGGTAAATTTTAAGATCACTTATAAAAAATACCCTTAGATTTTGTTGGCACATCTATAGATAGCTATTTCATAGGCATGGAAAAAAATTTAGGTGTGAAGGCAAATCTATTGGGGGGAGAGGTGAAATGGATAAGAAAAATAAGTTTTTTGCTTTCATATAACCAATCAATTACACAACACAATTGAAAAAAACCATTACCTATTATTTTATTATGTAACCAATCAGTAACAATTATTGGCCAGTTACATTATGTAACCAACTGATAATGGCTACCATTCAGTTGCACTATGCAATTGACCAATGATGGTTATCATCTAGTTATACTATGAAACCTATCAGTAATGATGATTAGTTGGTTACATATTTTAGATAGATGGTGGCCAAAATTTTTTTATTTATAGAGTTGTTGGTCAATAGCATTTTTTAGCTAGCTACATGGTGTAAGTAATTGCCAACCTAACTAGCTGACTGTATAATGAAACTAATCAATTTAGAGGTTATTTAATTAAATATGCAACTAAATACCTTAGTTTTTGAATGGTATATTTGACACCAATTATAAATATCCCCTTTTCCCTCATTTTTACACTCTTTCATAGTCTTTTTGTCATTATTCTTTCTCATGTTTTCCATGGCATCACACCAAAGACATTGGTAGGCTACACTACAACATGGATTCCACATGAAAATATGTTTTAAATTTTTTTTTGAGTCCTAATATTTTGAAACTATTGCAGTATCTAGATACATATAATGATTAGATTCCCAAGTGTAATTTTTGGGGCCTCATTTACATGCCATAGTATGAAGCATACATAATCTTGATGAAATATCCAATGTCTTACTATGATAATAGAGAGATAAGGTTTAATGTCAGTATCAACTCAAAATTAATTTTTTTTGGTACCTCACCTTCAGATATACATAATTTGATAGGGCTTCCAGACCATAATGCCAACCCTATCACCACAAAATTAATGTTAACTGATGATGACAAAAAATATTTGGAGTCTACCTACAACTTGTAGATCAGTCCAACCAATATTTATAACATTATTATTCAAATTTAAAATTAAATGTTTTTTAATTTATCATTTATTTTCACTAATTGCATATTTTCACTTTTATTGTAGATAGTTGGATTAAAAGGGGGATCTAAGTTGAAAAAATGTCAGACCTATTTCTAAAATCCATTGTTTAATTTTCCCTTGCAGGAATAGTCTTATAGGGAAAACTAAGAGACATTCCATTTTGGGTTGTTATTTACATTATTCATACTCTTTCAAGTTTAAAATTTGACTAGTATAAATTTATATCCAATATGATTAGATTAGAATTGAATTATGCTTATTACAATTAGAGTTATACAATTTCCTTTTCTAATTTTATTCTAACTTTATATTATGAGACCTTATATGACCTATAGAAAACATCAATTCCAAATGTGTTTCATCCAAAATTGAGTGAAAATTCCTTATCTATTGATGAACATGAGGTTGGTTTAGCATTCAAATAAATCACCTAAATGTTTTACTATATAGGTTATTACAAATTTAAAATGTAATATTTATTTACTTATTATAGTTAAGACTTTATGCATTTAGAACATAAGGACAAGCTACTTCAAAAGAACATCATGCCCTTAAAGGCTCTAGAGATTCTAAGCCTACAAAATCATTATTTCATTTGTTTAGAATTTCCAAATGTCTGAGGCCTTCTTTAAAATCATCTCCACTTGAAGGTTTTCATAATTTCAAATTTCAATGATAAATGATACATTATGAAAATTTTATTTTTCTATTATTTTATTTATTTCATTAATTTTTGTAGTTGACTTTGAAGCTATTAACATTGAACTTGAAGGAACTAAACAAACCCTTTTCAAGTGTCACAGTTTTCTCAACACTTTTTCAAGGTTTTTTACTTTCCAACTTTTGGTTTTTGAATTGATGTTTCTAAAATGAGAGATTTTATTAACTAAATGATTGTCTCTTATAGCTAAAACCACCACTCTGAATCTTAATCAAACACGTAGAGTGGAGGACATACTCTTTCCAACTAAACTACTAAATGTTAAATTTCAAATTAGCATATTATTTTGTTTTTTAATTTACCACATTGGATATAATTTATTTTTAAATGGCACCATCGATATATGAGGAAAAGTATGCCACAACCATTGCCACCAACTCAAATGCACACAAGGGGGAAAACATTTCATTTCTTGCACAAAGTAAAGGAATAATATAATTTTCGAGTTTTGACTTCTCCTATTTCTCTCTTGCTGGTGTGTCTAGTGCATAGGGATTAAATTTTTTATAGCATATTGATCTTGATGAGGAATATCTAAGGATTGAAAGTGGGGACCTCACTACTTTTGATTTTAATCCATGTGATTTTATTCAAGTTCTAAGTTTACCTACTCAATAAGGACCTCGTACCTCTTCATCCCCTAACCCACCAACTATAGACAATATGGAGTTGTCAGAAGATGGCATTAATACTTTTCCATTGAATAATTTATTTTCAAAAAGTGTAATTGCAAATCTTAAGGAGGGTGTTCTAGATGAGATGAATGCTATAAAAGTATGGGAGTTAAGGGTGAAAGCATTGATCAAAGAAATAAATGCCTATTATCACAACTACTCTTAGAGAGTCAATTTATTTTTATTATTTCAACATGAACCTACAAAGATTGAAGCTTTATTTAATCAAGCTAAATCTAGGTCAATTTTAATTTCTAATGATTACAATGATAATATTTTGGGTATTATGTTAAATAAGTTAGAGAATTTAAATGGAGAAGCCCAAGCTTACTTTAACAAATGAGAAAGAGACATAAGCCTTATTGTGATTGCCAATGCAAAGAAGGAAAAATATTTGATAAGTTATCAACATTTTTATTAAATATATTCTAGTTATTGTAATTTTTATTTAATTTATTTTTCATTTTTTAATTCTATACAAAATATGAAAACTTAAAAAATGAAGCCTAGATCCTCAATGTTCATTTGAATAATGCACAAAAAAGTTTAAATGTTGTTATTACATTTAAGGAAAAGCTTGTTCTATTAAATAAATATAAAAACACACTCAATTAAATAATTAAAGAGAATGGCATGGACCTTGAGATTTTATTGAAGAAAAAAATAGATGTAGATCCAAATATTATTTTAGGAGGAGATGCAGTGAATGAGGAAAGAGAAAACATTGCTAATATTAATTCTACTGCAGAAGATCTTCTAAGGGCATGAATTTTAAAGGATGACATAAAGGAATGGGAGGTAAGGATTTCAAAAAATGATAGTGAGAAAGTAGAGGAAGGGTCTTCTAAAAAACATTGATATTTTATGATATTTCAAATTATTTATTATGTTTCAAAATACAATGTTATGTTTTAAACAATAATTCAAATGACAATGTTAAGTTTTATATTTCAAACAATAATTTATTATTTTTCAAATGCTCTTATTTTACTGAGTTATAGTTCATTTTAAATCTTACATACATTAAATTAACTATACTAAAAAGTGTTGTATATTCTGAGGTGATGTAGTTCAAACAACATGATACCATTTTCATTATATTCATGGCTGAGTTAAATGCAAATATTTTTTTCATGAATTTGGACTAAGCATCAATTTTAATGTGATGTGATATTGTCTTATTCAATTATGATCATGTGAAATTTTGTTTCATTTTTCAATCTTAGCTATGTTTCTTGGTCGTTGATAACATTATATTTAGCACCAATCATGCTTGTACATAATGTAGAAGCTTTTGTTATGCATTTGATCATTCAAATTAGTTATGGGTTCATTTTTTTGGAAAGTGAACATGCTATGCTTGTATGGAATCATTATGGATGTGAAGTCTAGGTAATAATTATAGTTTTCTTCTTTGGTCAATAGAAATTTTATTGATCTATTTAAGATAAACTAAGTAAAAAGTTTGGTTCTGAGTTGAACTAAGTTTAGATTATTTTTGCATGATGATTTAATCCAATTCAATAATGAAAGAATTTCTTGAGTTTTTATTCAGCACTTGAATCTTGATCAATTTAAAATGATTGTTATGTAGCTATAATGATGTAGGGGTTCAATAAGGTCTTTTTTATTCTCAATTAGGTCTTCTTGTTCAATAGGCTTGCAGACTTATTTTGTCTTGGTATTTGACTTCAATAGTATTCATAATTTTAAACCATAATTTAAGGTGCAAACCATTAATATTGTGTTAAAAAAACAAATTTATGTTTTTTTCAAAAGTAGTAAAAATATATATTTAACAATATCATCTTAAAAAATATAGGAATCATATCTTCCACTGGTAGAGTTTGTTAATAATAACACCTACCAATCAACTTTAAATATGGCTCAATTTGAAGCAATGTAAGGAAGTAGGTGTCAAACACCAATCAGTTGGGATAAGTTTGAAGACAGGGTGGTCTTTGGTTTTGAAATGCTTATAAAAATGGAGGAGCGGGTCAAGTTAATTAGACAAAGGTTAGTTGAATCCAAAAATAGATAGAAAAGCCATGGTGATCTAAAAAGGACAACAAGATAGTTTTCTATTGGTGATAAAGTATTTCTAAGGGTTAAGCCTTAGAAGATCTTGATTAATTTTGGTAAATTAATGAATCTTTCACCAAGATATGTGGGACCCTTCAAGGTCTTAGAAATGATAAATCATATTGTGTATAGGCTTACCTTACCACCAGCTCTAATCTCTTACATAATATTTTTTATGTGCCATATCTTAAAAAGTATGTCACTGATCCTTCTCATGTATTGAATTGGAATGCTTTACAAGTTTTAGATCCTAGGGTGGTTACAATAGAACTAGTCAAAATAATTGATACTCATAAACATAGTTTATGTAATAGAGAAGTGTCCTAGTGCAAGGTTCAATGGGACCAATATTCTAAGGATAGTGCCACTTGGGAGGACTATGATGAGTTCTATAGGTTATTTTCATATTTATTTGTTTAGATAATTTATTTTGTTATTTGATTTGTTACTATATGTTACTTGATTTCAAAAATTTAGATTGAAATAAGTGTCATCAAGAGGATGACCAATTTTAGGGGGGAAGAATCTTACATCCTAATTTCCTCACTAAATTTTATTTGCTTATTAAATAGATTAATGAGGTTAATGTTGTTTAATTACTATTGTAGAAAACTATTTTCATTTATGTTGATGTATGTATAGACATATAATGATTATTTTGTGTGAATCATTACTTGATTGGTTAGCTATACATGTGTTTTATATGCATGTGGATTATGTTTATTCAATATTATGATGCTTTAGCAACATTTTATATTGATTATCATAGTTATGGGCTAACTACCATTTGCATTTATGAGGTAGATGCAGGAAAAAATCTACTATCTAGATAGATATGGAGGGAAAGTATCATCAAAGAGGGTGTTGTAGATGAATATGTTGGAGGTGTAGATATTCAACAAGGAATCCAACACACACCATGTAGAAAAATAACATGCATGCTTTCTCTAATTTTGATTATGTCTGATTATTCATGCTTGGTCATGTTTTATTTAGTTATGATTCATGTTTAGATGTTATACAATCTTATTTCAATTGTTACTATTATTTGGATTATAATGTGGTTATGATTATGGAATGTTTTATTATATATGTTCTTTAGATGAATTTTTTTTTTTTGGTTTGCATAACCTTTACAAGCATGTATCTGTAAGTAATCAACAAAAAGTATTGTTATAATATGTATATATATTACATGGAAACAAATTTCAATTTAATCATATAATATAATGATTTTATAACCCTTATCTAACCTAGACCTATGGGGTACCTAAGGTGACTTAGGTTTTAATTGCCTAACAATTAACTAGGTTTGATTATTTAATGTTTAGCTTGATAGTTTAATGTCTAAAGTGGAAGATAGGCATTCGAGTTTTATTAAAACATAATAATTATGTTTAATTGATATATTATGATGTCAACCCTAATTAAAGAAGCTATCATTTGGTTTTGGTTATCTTGGTCAATCAAACCATGCAAACTTGAGATGGTGAGGTTTTTACTACAAGTTAGAGGAAATAATTAAGAGTCTAGGAGTTTGATGATTGAGCTATGAGACGTGGTAAGAATGCTAGGAATTTTTTTGTATTATGGTGAGTCAGTCTTGGAGTGGTAGAGAATGGGTCACCATGATATTAGGGGTTTTTTAAATACATGTAGTTGATTGTGAAGATAATAAAAGAAAATGGAGTTTTATATTTTTGCTCAAGAAAGAAAAGAAAAGAAAAAAAAAGGGACTTTTTACAAACCAAAGAAGAAATATACTTCAGGGCATTACGAGGTAGGGTTTGTTCTTTTGGATTTTATCTAAAAATCTATATTTAGGTTATACAATAAATGTATGAAATGTGTATAGGGTTTTAAAAAAATGGTTGTTTCTAATTTTGGAATCCTAGGGTTGATAAGGGATTCGACCCTGTGGGAGGAGGAATCCTCCTATAGAATTGAATCCATGATTTGATTAAAACCTAACTTGAGTATATAAGGTTAGATAAATTATTGAAATGAAACCTTTGAGTGTTTAAATACATGGTTGAGTGTGGTTTATTTGGTTTATTTACTTGATTATATATTATTATGTGAAATAGTGAAACAAATCATAATCTTATTTGGGTGTAGGGTTTGAGCAAAGTTTTTGATGATCATTTATTTTTATAAGTTTTTCTTAGCAAATTTATATATATATTAAAATGGTTATATGTTATTGAAATGTCATCGATATATTTTTTTGTTTAGGGTTTGAAATAGGGATTTGATGTTCATGTGTTGGCTGAGTATTTCATTAGATTTTGTTTCGCTGAGTATTTTGTTTGGATTTAGGATATGTAAATGAGGTTTTATTGGAAATGACTTTGTTGTGGATTTATTGTGCTTCTATTTTGAAGGGTTGAGTGTTATTGTTTGTAATAACCTGTGTATAGATGATTGTATGACTATGAATCGATAGTGTCAAATTGATTATTTATTAGCTATATTTAAATGAATATTTATGGACAATGAGTCAATTTATATAATATAGTATGGATGGTTAAATGTTATTAATAGACTTAATTGTGTATATAAGTCATAGTTATTTATAAATATATTATTATTAAGTTTTGATTGTGCATAAATATATATAAGTCCACTATTTATAAATATTGTATATTGACTATGTATAAACATTTATGGGTCAATAGTATATAAAACATTATATCGGCTAAGTATGAATGTTTTTTAGTTGATTGTATAACTATATATGGATTGTGATTTAGTTTTGCATAAATAATTGTAATTCAATTTTGTATAATGTTATATGGGATGACTAAATTTCAATTTGACTTAGTTTATGTATCGATTGGGATTTTATATTTTAAGATATGTTCTTTAAATAATTTTTTTGTTAAGATATTATGTTGAGAAACATAAATCTTTTTTCAATGGATTGACATTGTAGTAGAAGATTTACTATAGGTCATAACATCTTCAACATATATACATAGACTTATGTGAAGATAGGAATAAACATTATATTTTGTATTGTTTCCTTATATTAATTAGTTGTATGAAGGTAATAAAATAAAGGTAATTATCTCTTTATGAAAAGATAGATAAATCTATTATTGATTCCAATAACAAGATAACTATTTTAATCAATTGATAGTGTGTATATAGGCTATATATATATATATGTCTTAATTTATTTTTAATAGCTTAAATTATATTAATATTCTTCAATATCAATAATAGTAAGTTAAATATTCAATGACATTTTTAAAAACATTATACTAGTCTATATATAATAAGTAGATATCTTTCATTTGATTTACTATCAAAAATCATAGACAAACATAAGTAAAGTAACCTCATATAATCTTACTACAACATCAAGTACTAATTCTACGTATAAAATTCAATCACAAACAATATTTATTTCATAACTATGTACTTACATTTAAAACATACAAACTATAATATCTAATAATCCAACCACACAATGCATATAACATTTTTAATCTAATGTAGTGTGTGCAGAGGTATTAAAAATTTATCTTTCATCTTTCACTATCTCCATCTATGTCACCCTCTTTGATGATGTTCTCCCTCCCTCATGATTTTAGGGATAAATTCTCTTACATCCATCTTTTACTGCGTGGAAATTTATTTTTGCTTCGATTTTTCGTTTTGCGAATGAACTGCGAATTGGGTTTCCAGCCCGAGTTGCTTTGGCCTTGGCACAGTGGTTTATGTATTGTTTAACTTGTTGTGCATGGTAGCGTGGTTCTGTAGAGATTATTTTTTATGGCATAGTTCAGTATTTTTACCTCAATTTTCTAGTTTGTGGCGGACGTGCGGACCTATACCCTATTCTGTATGGATTAGTGTTTTCTTCGGTGATATTTTGAGTGCCATAGCAGTGTATCCTCTAAGTAGAGGGGGTGATCTCACAGATACTTGGGTGGGTGGTAAGGACGGTGGCGGTGACAAATCCAGGGGTTTTATTGGAGGTGCTGCCAGTTTTGGGCAGTGCAGTTTTTGGGATTCATGATGCAGGTGCGTGGGTTGAAATGATGAGATCCTTTTTGCATGATGGATGCTATGTTTTATTAGGGGTAACCCCTATGGGAGAGTTGCACAGTGTATTATTTAGTGGCTATTGCTCTGAACTAAGCCCTAACTTTTGGGGTTGCTGGTTTTTAGGCTATTTTGCCTAGTTTTCAGGCTATTTTTCCTGGTATTGTTTAGGTTTCAGGTGCTTATAAAACTTGGGGAGTAATTATTGGTTTATTCTGTTGGTTTTAGGTCCCCATAAAATTTTAAGGTGTGGAGCTAAAAGCTTCAACTGTTTGCACACACATGAAGAGGATGCTGAAGAACCAGAGCCATCGGCGTCGGCAGTATGACCGACGTCGGTCAGATGCAGTGGAGAAGGAGACCGGCGACGGTAGAGGGTCGGCTAACGTCGGCAACACCAGACAAGCAGGGACCGGCGTCGGTCACCTGTGCGGTCCAGAACTGCTATTTACGAACAGTCAATTAGTTAAACTGAGTGTTTGCATGCTAAGAGGCTATTTTAAGTCGCGAGCTGTGTGTCTAATTTTAGTAGTTAGATGTCTATTTTTGTAACCATGGGATTATATTTAAAGAACCATGAGGCATGTATTGTAATTATCATATTGATCAAGTAAGAGCATTGAAGCAAGCAAGGTCAAGGAGATCTACAGGTGTAAGGTCAAGGAGATCAGCTATAACATTCAAGGAGGGATTGTAACTCAGGTTATAGAGTTGGTTTTGTGTTGAGCAAGAGAGAGAGGGAAGAAGGTCTTGAGGTGTGGCAAGCCTTTGAGGTGGAGGAAGAAGTGGCATCTTCCTTATTTGTATTTTCTTCTAGTATTATCTAATACAATTGTGTGTATTGTCTCTCAAATTCTTTGCTGTCTCATGTTTCTAGCTTCTTAATCATTCTGGTATAATTTCCATGTTCAATTGCTCATATATAAGTAATCAATTATGCTACCATTGGATAAGGGGCCTCCTAACAGTTGGTATCAGAGCTACGGTTTGCAGGAAGTAGGTTATTGTTTTTGATTACAAGTCATTCATAGGGTTTTCTAATTGAGTGGGAGTTCAGCAATGGCAGAAGAAAGCAAGCTACGAATGGAGAAGTTTAACGGCAAGAATTATCAACACTGGAGGATGCAGATTGAGGACTATCTGTATCAGAAGGATCTGTACTTACCATTGGGTGGGGTTGCATGCAAGCCCACAGATATGAAGGATGAAGAATGGAGTGTTCTTGATTGGAAGGCTCTCGGTTCCATAAGGTTGAGTCTTGGAGCTTCTGTGATTTCTAACTTATCACAGTGCAAAACAATGGAAGAGTTGATAAAGTCCTTGGCAAATTTATACGAAAAGCCCTCGGCTTCTAATAAGGTATACCTTATGAAGCAACTATTTACTTTGAAAATGTAGGAAGGTGGTTCGGTACATACTCATCTCAGTGATTTCCATGGTTTGGTAAACCAATTAGCTTCAGTCAACATTGTTTTTGATGATGAGGTAAAGGCTCTCTTGATTTTATGTTCTTTGCCTGAAAGTTGGGACGGTATGGTTATGGCAGTAAGTAACTCTGCATCTACTTCTAAAATCTTAAAGGTTGATGATGTTGTGAGTGTGATTTTGAATGAAGAAATACGCAGGAGAAACACAGGTGAATCATTAGGGAACGCTCTAAGTGTGGAAAGCAGAGGAAGGCAAAAGGAGAAGATTGAGCAAGGGAAATCAAGGTCGGGAAGGAGATCCGAGTCCAAAGGTATTACCTGCTAGTTTTGTGGAAAGAAAGGACATACAAAGAAGGAATGTTGGTTGAGAGATAAAGAGAATCAACACGCAGGTATTGAAGAAGCAAATGATGCAAATATTGTGGTACAGGATGCTCTCATACTTTCTTTAGATAGTCACGTAGGATCATGGATATTAGATTCTGGTTCATCTTTTCATGCATCCCCAAACAGAGATTTGTTTCATGAGTATGAACAGGGAGATTTTGGAGTGCTCTATTTAGGGGATGGTACGCCTTGTCAGATAGTTGGCAAAGGGAAAGTGCAGCTGAGATTGCAGATTGACAACACATGGGTGTTGAAGGAGGTCATGCATGTTCCAATTCTGAAGCAGAGTTTGATTTCTGTAGGAAGGTTGGGTGATGAGGGATGCACAATAACTCTCACAGTGGATTCTTGGAAGGTTACCAAGGGAGCACTTGTTTTGGCAAGAGGTAAGAAAGTAGGTACTCTTTATCTATCTACTTGTATTACTGATTCTACTTCTGGTACATATTCGAAGATGTGGTCTAATAAGCAGGGTCACATGAATAAGAAGGGAATGGAAGTTCTTGACTCAAAAGGTATGTGTTCAAATTCAGAAGGCATGGATAGAATTCATTGCAAGAAAAGGAAATTTGAGGCTTTTGACAAGAACAGGGATGTCTTGGTGTTTTTGGAGGAGATGAAGGCCAGAGAATAGTTACAGGTAGTAAATAAATCTGAGCAGGGTAGCATGGATATAGATTTTATCCAAGAAGAGCTCGCGGATGAAGAATTCATCACTCACAGGAACACACAGGCACCGATGTCGGTTACTTAGAACCGATGTCGGTCAGTCAGACACCGACTTTAGTCTTGTGCAGACCAGCAGGGTCGGTAGGTCGGGCAGGATAAGTCCGACGTCAGTCATCAGGACCGACATCGGCAAGGGGGACACCGGCGTCGGCCAGGGGAACGACGTCGACAGTCAAGATCAGTGCAGGGAACCGACATCAGTCGGGAGCAGACTGGGAGTTGGCCGAGATCGGTCACTGGAACGGATGTTGGGTGGATCTATGAGTCTCAAACACCCATACAGAGGTCAGAAAAGGTATGTGAACCTCATATTCATTGTTCACCTTCTTTATATTGCTTACTGTTAGTCATGAACTAGGAAGATGGAGGAAGCAATGCAGGTAGAATCCAGAAACAGTGGGAGCTTGACATGGATGAGGAGTGTGAGTCCTTGGAGTAAAGCCAAACAGGTATTTGTTGGTGGAGTTGTCAGTTGGATAGAGGGATGGATTCCCATTTTAGAGAAGAGAGTGGATGGACATCTGAGACAGAAGGCTATGGTATATGGTCTTGAGTTAGCTGCAGGGCAATGGAGGTTTGACCATTGTTTTTTATCTTTACCGAGTTGGATAATATTAGCTACATTATCCTGTTACTGTATTGTGTTACTTCTTACAGGGTTGCATATATAGGGAGATTTCTGAGCTAAGGGTAAAGTTGGTTCAGAAGTATGTCATGAAGAATTTGGGAGTAGCAAAATTCTTGTGGCATAGGTGACAGGTATAACATCACAGGTTTGCGTGGTGGTTGGTCTTTAAGGGTGATTTTGAAGAGGGATACAGAGCCAAAGGAACAAAATAGATGGTGTATAGGTACAGGTACAAGTTACAGCTATTTACCTCTAAGTGGGAGATTGTTAAGGTGTGGAGCTAAAAGCTTCAATTGTTTGCACACACATGAAGAGGATGCTGAAGAACCAGAGCCACCAGCATCGACAGTATGACTGACGTCAGTCAGATGCAGAGGAGAAGGAGACTGGCGATGACAGAGGGTCGGCCGACGTCGGCAGCACCAGACAAGTAGGGACCGGTGTCAGTCGCCTGTGCGGTCCAGAACTGTTGTTTACGAACAGTCAGTTAGTTAAACTGAGTGTTTGCATGCTAAGAGGCTATTTTAAGTCGCGAGCTGTGTGTCTAATTTTAGTAGTTAGATGTCTATTTTTGTAACCATGGGATTCTATTTAAAGAACCATGAGGCATGTATTGTAATTATCATATTGATCAAGTAAGAGCATTGAAGCAAGCAAGGTCAAGGAGATCTACAGGTGTAAGGTCAAGGAGATCAGCTATAGCATTCAAGGAGGGATTGTAACTCAGGTTATAGAGTTGGTTTTGTGTTGAGCAAGAGAGGGAAGAAGGTCTTGAGGTGTGGCAAGCCTTTGAGGTGGAGGAACAAGTGGCATCTTATTTGTATTTTCTTCTAGTATTATCTAATACAATTGTGTGTATTGTCTCTCAAATTCTTTGCTGTCTCATGTTTCTAGCTTCTTAATCATTCTGGTATAATTTCTGTGTTCAATTGCTCATATATAAGTAATCAATTGTGCTACCATTGGATAAGGGGCCTCCTAACATAAAACCTGGTTTAGTTACTATTTTTCAGTGGTTTTGCCTTTCCAGGCTGTTTTTAATGTTTTATCTTTCTTGATTTGTAAAGGGTTTTGAGATCCCTTCAAAACCTGCTTTTACCTTAATCTAAAACAGAGTATTTTATATTTTGTTTTGTGTTTTAATGTATTTAAATTTGGGTTATAAATGATGATTTTTGTTAATATGATTCATATTTTAATTTAAATATGAATTAATATTCTTAAGTAGGGAGCTTAGGATACAAGTATAAACTTAAATAGATATGCATATGTATATATGCAATTATAAATTATACATAAAGATGAATATATATTATTTATGAATAGTTCATAAAAACACATATACATATATATAAATTATCACTTAAAATTATATGCATAGGTGTGTGTGTGTGTGTGTGTGTATTATGCCATTTGGAAATTAGTGGCTAATGGTTTTAAATGTATATAAATATAAGTGGATATACTTGATATACATGTTTGTATGAATAATTTGGGTTGTAATTAGATATTTATTTATAAATGAATAGATTTATTCATATGAAAACTGGGATTTATATCATTAAGTTATAATATGTTGTTTAGTTATAAATTATGGGTAAATTGATTAATAGATAATTAGAATAATAAATGTTGTATTTATTATTGTTGATTTTTTTAGGATTTATTGAGAAAATTTTTAATTGTATTATTTGATTTATAATACTTGTGAACATGGGATGTTTGTAAAAAATTGGTAAATTCTCAAATATTATGATGATTGTTAGAAAAAAAATTATATATGAAATATTATCTTAATGGAATATGGACTTAAGGTTATATTGAAACTTAAGAAATATTTAGGTGATGATAAGTTGTTATTATTCAACATGAGATTATTTTAATTATTTCTTGTATTTAATTACTATGGTATTAAATACTAATTTTTATGAGAAATCTATGGAATTATTGTATATGGATTATTCAATAAATTTGGTATTAAAGACACTAAGGATTATTTTCATGAAAAGGTTCTCATACATATATTTAGAGTCATTAATACTTAGATTAAATAAAATCTGATTGAGGGTGTGTGTGATTATGATTGATCTAGTAGATCATTAAACTATATAAAATTTTTGGTCAAAGTAATGTTTAAAGTTAAATGTTATCAATTCACATATTTGATTATATGCATGTATGCACGATATCATGTTAGAACAACATTATTTATGGTATGTTTCATGTATTTATAATCTTACAACACATAGGTTTTAGTTAAATTATCGTTACCTGCACCATTATCATCTACCCATCCATGAAGGGAGGTACATTTCCTAGTTGGGCATTATCCAAGGGATCTGTGGTCTATGGTTGGTGTGTAAAATTACTCTGGTGATGCTCTCCCTCTCCTCTAATAGTTAGTCCATAGAGACTTTTACTCATGATTTTAGTTTATATACATCGAATGAGTTTATGGATAATCATTAGTTGCATGAAACATTGTATTTATTTATATTCGATTACATCTTGATTTCACCCTATAATTAATAAAATTTTAATATGTTAATTAGTATGATTAATATTTGATTACCATTGCTTTGATTTGAGTATTTTGACATATATTAGTATGGGACAATGATATTTTTGATTAGTATACATTGCATGATAGTTAAATTTTGATAATTTTGTATAGTAATAATATATATCTGTTAGTTTTTGCATCATTGGAGGATTTTTAAAATGGCCTAGACTAACTACCTACTTGTTGTAAGGTGGATGAAATATGGGTCATAACCTTAGAGCTTGACAAGGGAGAGCATCATCAGAGAAGATCAACTAGATGGAATGATTGAGATTGCTAGTGACCTTACACATACGCATAGTAGATTTTACATTATTATTAATATAAAAATGATAGTGCATATGATTTATGATTATATTTGTGTGTGTGGATTTAGTTTTAATTTGCATAAGATTCCTTTATTATAATTGATTTGATTTTTTAATTTAAAATGAAAAAATAATTATAAATTGCTAAAAAGATATTATTATTTTAGATATGATTATCTTGTAAATAAAAAGGCAATTAATGACATGATTATTCTTATAAAGAATATTTTATTAAAATTAAAATTATGCATGATATTTATTTATAAATTAAGAACATGGATTTCATTATTATTCTAGTTAAATTAATATGTTTTAACATTAGTTTGGTAAACTAAAGTGAAAGAAAGGATTAACGAAAGTTAGTAAAGATAATGGAAGGTAAATTGAGAGATTTAATTTTAGGAACTAAATGTTAAAATAAATAAGATTTATGCATGTAAAAGAGAAAATATGGCGTAGTTATTTAAAAATCATGTTTTACATAAAAATAAGATAAAATTAGATTATTATATTGACTTACATGGGATACTAAAAATGAAGAATTTTCATGCAAAGCTAGGGTCCATAATTTTTAGAGAGGAATAAATTTATAAACAGAGCCCTTGAAAAATTGAAAAGACACACAGAGAGAAAGCAAGAGAATTTGGAAGGAAAAATTTGGGTGAATATAAAAAAGGCATGGAGACACAGAGAGAAAGTAAGAGAATTTGGAAGGAACATTTTGGGTGAATAAAAAAAGGCACGAAGACACATGGAGAAATCAAAAGAATTTGGAACAATGAATTTGGGTGAATAAAAAAAGGAATAGAGACACATAAAGAAAGCAAGATAATTTGGAAGGAAAAAATTGGGTAAATAAAAAAAGGCATAGAGACAGAGATAAAGTAAGAGAATTTGGAAGGAAAAATTTGGGTGAATAAAAAAAGAGATGGAGACATAGAGAGAAAGCAAGAGAATTTAGAAGGCAAATAGAAAAGAGAAATCTTTAACATTTATGCAAGGTAGGTGATATAATACTTTCTGTATGCAAATAGATGTTAAGTGTGTATTATAAATCTTGAGATCTATGTTTTCTTTATTTAAATCTATGTCTTAATTCTCTAGAGCTATGTTGAATATAGAGGCTGCATTATAAATTATCTTTAGCCTGTATATTTTTCCCTTGGCCAACTTATCCTTATTGGCCAAGTATTTTATATTCTTAGGTAGTGTTATCATTTAGACAAAGGTACGTACTATCTTAAATCCTATGTTCCATTTCTAATAAAGTAGCATTACAAATTGAAGAACAACATATTTCTTAGAGGACTGCATTATTTCTTTTAAAGAACATGGGGTTTTCATAATTAAGTATGTGTCTTTTTAGGGTTGAATAATAATAAAGATTTGTCCTTCTTATAGCTTTTTCGGTTGAAAATGTTTATGTTTATAAGCTAATCACTATCCATTTCTACATTGTAAATTATCTTGGAGCTTGCATTTTAATTAATGGTAGTTGCATTTGGGCCAAGGTCTATGTTAAGCTTTGTTTAAGGCTATATTTTGGTTAAACAAGTGTACCATCCAATAATTGATCCCTATATTTTACTCATTAGAGGCTGCCCTTATTGATATGGGATGGTGCCTCACTACTCAAGGAATGAGTTTCATTTTATGAATAGGTATGCATGGTTTAACTTGTATATTAAATTCTCTTGGACCAGCGTACCTATGAATGGGGAATCATGTTACTCATTCTCTACTACGTTATGTTTTTATAGACTTGTGTCCTCTTTTTATTTTGGTCTACCAAAATTTATTAACATTGTGTTTTTCTAGGCTGCATTTAGTTTTATTTGGGAATGCATTTAATTATTTTAGTGTCTAACTTAGCTAGCCTACATTTTTATTGGTAAACTTGTGAATTTAAAACTGATAGAATGTGTTTAATGGTTGCGTTGAAAATTACGTAGCTGCACTTAATTTTTGAGCTTGGTTTTATTCTATAACATCATAAACTCTACTCAAACCTTTGATTAAATATTATGCCTTTGATGTAAATTCTAATTGGTTGTGTTTTAACTCAAAAGGTTGCATTATATTTTAATATGTTTGAGTTTTTATTAGGTAATGGTTTACATTGTAACCTCTTGAGTTTGCCTTTGATTTTGGTAGTGGCATCATACTTCCTTTTAAGTCAACATTACACTTTATCCTAATTGATAAAGGTTGGCATCCTCCTTAATAGCTTCACTTTGCTAAGTTGATATAGTTATGGTAGTCTCATTATTAAAATGTTGAATCTTAAAATTAAATAGCTATCATATATTATTGAGGGTATCTTTAATTATGTTGAATTTATTTTGAACGTTGAGTTAATATATATTACAAGTAGCTAGGTATATATTATAAATCATTGAATATTAATTTGAACATGTAGGAATCATTTTAAATGCCAAATTTGAGTTGGAAAAATGAGCCTTCTAAAAATTAAGACATTGAGTCTTTTAAAAGAATATACGTTTCCTTAATGCAAGATCTAATGTTGGGTGGAACTTTATTCTGCCTTGGATTACCATATAGTGGATTTTGGGTCAAGTTATACTCCTAGCTCGAGTTGAATTTTAAACTTAAGTATAATTACCATAGAATCCTTGTGAGAATAATAAAAAAATGGAAAAAATATTAAATAGTTATTTAACTCTTACATTGATCAGAACCCAATGTTGGATTGCCTTGTTTTCTTGGATTGTTAAGAAATGGTTAAATGATAGGTTTGGTTATTAGATACAATTTAGCATGACCATTGTGAATTAGTTTAATATATAAACATTAGTCAATGCATGATTTGTGATGTGATCATTTATCCCTACAAGCCATGTTCATATGATGATTGTGCTTAGAGTTTTCTAGTTTTCTGAATATCACTATGTTTTTAGATAAATTATAACAAGATTAGACATAGCAATGGTTATGTTATTATATAATTATTTGATCAATGTTATATCTTGGATTGATATAATCATATGATCTAAATCTATAGCTTTGCTTAGAATGTTAGTAAAATCAAATAACATATATGTGTAGCACAATAGTGCTATGTAAATATGTTAATAGGGCCAAGTTGTAGTGAGAATATTAATATGTACAAGTGAATAGACTTTTATAGAACTAATGTATCATGATGTGTGCCTCGCTATATGTTTTCTTCTGATTATTATTATGTAGTGTAATCCTGTACTTGCTTTATTATTATGTTTGGGTGTAAAATTATTGTTGGTGTTTGAGTCAGGTGCTCAAGTATAATAACCTATAATGTTATGAGATGTCATAGATTTCTATAGTATGAAAGGTACCTAGATGTTACATATTGTATTTATTATATCTAGACCCACACTTACATAATTATATATGTATTTAATAATATGTGTTGTAATATTTGGTAAGATATCATTTAGGTGTGTATACAATCTTGATAGTGTAAATGAATATTAGGTTGGACTTGTATGTGTTTGTGTGACTTAATTTATTATACAATTTTGCTTGATTAAAATCATGTAATTCTATGTATCTATGACTTGTTGTAAATGTTGTCATTGATGTCAAAGGTCTAGCATTATTACATTTAATGTTGTTGGTAATAAATATATCTTGGATAATATGAGTTAATATTTATTTAATATTAATGAATATATTTTTGGTTGCATATGAGACAAAATAAGGGCCCATGGAGAAGTCGAAGAGCCACAGGATAAAGACAAAAGAAGGATGGGATGCATTTTCCCATGAAGAGTCATCTTGGGGAATACCAAGAGTCACCAAGTGAAGACAAAAGGGTAAAGGCGCAATTTCTCATGAAGGGACATTTGAGGAATACGAAGAGTCACCAAAGATAAGGACAAAAGTGGGAAGGACGTTTTTGGTCATGAAGGATCACCACATGACTTTTCAAATACTTGGATATGAAGGATCATCCAAGATTGGCACCATTTTCCATGAGGATTGAAGGGTCACAAAGGGGGAAGGCCAAAGGTCATTTGGAAAGCTATAAATAAAGGCTTGAGTAGCCATTTGTAATATGTGTGTGATAGGTTGATTTGATATTGTAATATCTAGCTTAGAAGAGCAATTGTGAGAGATGATTTGTATTTGTTATATCTAGCTTAGAAGAGCAAAAGTGAGAGAGAAGAAAGAGATGTTGTATTGATCTATCATTTGTTGAGATAGCAAAATTGAGAGATAGGTGTGTGGTATACACAAAGGGGTTGGTGCTCCTATGGGTTGGTGCTCGACAAAGGGGTTGGTGCTCCTGTGGGTTGGTGCTCATGAACAGGTGCTAGGTTGGTGCTTGGCAAAGAGGTTTGAAGCTCCTGTGGGTTAGTGCTCATGAATTGTAGTTGAGGTTTGTACTTGGCAAAGGGGTATGGTGCTCCTGTGGGTTTGTTCTCATGAATATATTTGAGATTGATTCTCTGTGGTTTTTCTCACATTGGGTTTCCATGTTATATCTGGTGTCTCTCTCTCTCTCTCTCTCTCTCTCTCTCTCTCTCTCTCTCTCTCTCTCTTGTGTGATGTTTATTATTTGATTTTATTGCATATCTTAAATGTTTGATTAAGTGGAATTTGATAAAGGGAAAGTTTTATAAGAATATAATATACTGATTCACCCCCCCTCTCAGTATATTCCATGCTTAACAATTGGTATCAGAGCAGGTTCCTTTAGAAAGGGTTTAACAGCTTGAAGGTAGATCAAAGAAAAACATAAGATGGCCAAGCAGCTAAAGAAGGAGAATCAAGAGTTGAAATCTATGGTTGAGGCTCTTAATGAAAGGGTGTGTATCTTGGATTCTAAGTTGGCTATAGAAGTAAAAGAAAATAAGATATTTATTCAGGATCTTAAGAATCAGTTAGAGGTTGCAAATTCAATTTTAACATCAAAAGAAGAAGAATGTAATCAGTTGAAGGTTGAGTTAGGCTCTTTAAAGGATAATCATGAGAAGCTTATAATTAAGGTTGAAAAAGATCATGAAATATCAGTCCAAGGAAAGAAGGATGCAGGTTTTGAAGGCAAATCAAAGAAGTTGATTCGGTAGCCCAATGCTTTTAAGTTTTCAAATTCTTTTCATGGTCGTTGTTTTGTTTGTCATCATGTTGGTCATAGGGTAAGAGATTGTATTAGGAGAAGCAATGAGTTAAAGGGAGATCTTAGTCACATTCAAGAAAAAGGTATGAGAAATATTGTTTTCTTTTGTTGTCATGAGGTTGGCCATATTGCTAGATTATGTCAAAATAAAGTAAAGAGATATTCAAGGTATGTCAAAGGATATAGAGACCCTAGAAAATATGAGAAAAGACAAATTTAGGTTTGGAGACCTAAAATTGTAAAGGTTGATCAGGTTGAGTTTAAGAGTGAAAAAGAATTACTTGATATAGTAGATAAAGAATAAAAAAGGAAGGATTGTGCAGAATCTCTTGTTACATTTGAGAATGAGCTTTGTCAAGATAAGATAGTTGCAAAAGCTGAGAAGATGAATAACATCATAAGTGATAAGGTTAGTAAGTTAAAAAGGTTAGACAAGCTTAAATAGATTCTAAAAGAAAAACATGAGAAGATCAAGGAAGAAACAGAGGAGATGTGGGAATCTCCTGAGATTTGTTTCTAGGACCCTTTTGTGTGGGGGTGTCTCTTCTAGGCTTCAAGGAGACACTTTTAAGAAAAATTAAAGCATGGTGGATGCTTTTGGGTCTTGGCTATGTTACATGACAAGAAGGTGAGTTGGAAGATTAATTTGTATATCTTTTGAGGGAATATATTTTTGAAGAAAATTTTGCAACAGTATTATGGTTTGAGGCTATTAGAATGATTCTTGCATATGCAGTGTTTTAAATGATTATGGTCATAAGAAATTTGAAAAAGAGCTAACAGTTTTAGAAAGAAGGAGAAGGATATTCATGCAGATTCAATGAAGAAGAATCAGAGTATCAAAGATCCATTCATCAGGGAGAAGGTTCAGACATGTACATGGTAGAAAAAACAACATGAAGATTCTATGATGGTGCAGACAGCTCTACATGTGGGAGATAAAGATCAGCTATGGTTAATTAATAGTGGATGTTCGAGGTATATGATAGGAGATAAAAGTAAATTCATATCTCTAAAGAAGATCAATGGTGGTACAGTGAGGTTCAGAGATAAAACCACTGCCAAGATAGCTGGAAAAGGTACTTTGAGTTTAGATTATGGTAGAACGAAGACTAAGAATGTTCTATATGTAAAAGGTCTTAAGCATAATCTGTTGAGAGTTAGTCAAATATGTGATCAAGGATACACATTAAGATTTTGTGTTGAAGGTTGTGAGATTAGTAGAAAATATTCAAATGAGTTGATTGCAGATGCTCAAAGGATAGGGAACAATGTATATGTATTGTCAGATATCTTCTCAAAGGCATGATCAAAGGATACATTCAAATATTGATGAGAGGAGTTGGGAGTAATTTCTATTACTTCCTGCCATTGATGTTCAGCATCAAGTGAGGAGGAGCTAAGTGTTAGCTCCAGGTAGGCCCTTTGCCATTGATGTCAAAGGGGGAGAATTACAGGTGCAAAAAATAGGTATAGGGAACAAGTACAGGTTGCTACAGTAAGGGGGAGTTACTGTATGTTTTGAGATGACGATATGTGCAAGTGATAGGATGTGGTTTGCCATCAATGACAAAGGGGGAGATTGTTGGAAATATTTCCATTGATGTCAAAGGTCTAGAATTATTGGTGATAAAGGCCCCATTGCATTTAATGTTATTGGTAATAAATATATCTTGGCTAATATGAGTTAATATTTATTTAATATTAATGAATATATTTTTGGTTGCATATGAGACAAAAGAAGGACCCATGGAGAAGTTGAAGAGCCACGGGATAAAGACAAAAGAAGGATGGGATGAATTTTCCCATGAAGATTCATCTTGGGGAATACCAAGAGTCACCAAGTGAAGACAAAAGGGTAAAGGCGCAATTTCTCATGAAGGGACACTTTGAGGAATAAGAAGAGTCGCCAAAGATAAGGACAAAAGTGGGAAGGACGGTTTTGGTCATGAAGGGTCACCACATGAATTTTCAAATGCTTGGATATGAAGGGTCATCCAATATTGGTGCCATTTTCTATGAGGATTGAAGGGTCACAAAGGGGGAAGGCTAAAGGTCATTTGGAAAGCTATAAATAAAGGCTTGAGTAGCCATTTGTAATATGTGTGTGAGAGGTTGATTTGATATTGTAATATCTAGCTTAGAAGAGCAATTGTGTGAGATGATTTGTAATTGTTATATCTAGCTTAGAAGAGCAAAAGTGAGAGAGAAGAAAGAGATGTTGTATTGATCTATCATTTGTTGAGATAGCAACATTGAGAGATAGGTGTGTGTACAAAGGGGTTGGTGCTCATGAATTGTTTTTGGGTTGGTGCTCGGCAAAGGGGTTGGTGCTCATGAATTATTGTTGGGTTGGTGCTCACGAACAGGTGCTAGGTTGGTGCTTGGCAAAGGGGTTTGAAGCTCCTGTGGGTTGGTACTCATGAATTGTATCTAAGGTTTATACGTGGCAAAGGGGTATGGTGCTCTTGTGGGTTTGTTCTCATGAATATATTTGAGATTGATTCTCTATGGTTTTTCCCACATTGGGTTTCCATGTTATATCTAGTGTCTCTCTCTCTCTCTTGTGTGATGTTTATTGTTTGAGTTTATTGCATATCTTGAATGTTTGATTAAGTGGAATTTGATAAAGGGAAAGTTTTATAAGATATATAATATACTAATTCACCCCCCCTCTCAGTATATTTTGTGCTTAACATGACTACTTTGTATGACTAATTGTGGGAAAACTAGTAGTCATGCTTAAGAAGACTAGACTAAGACAATATGGGTTGTCTTGAGGTATAGTTACTTAGATCTGATTGAAATAGTCTATAGTTTAATATTTTTTTAATCCAGGTGGTATAAATAGTGGTCATTATTTCTAGTTTGAAATTGATTTTAATGTAAGGTTCATTCATGTGTACATGGTTATGTGTATATCTTGATTACTCTTTGTTTAACATGTGATGTGATATTATTACTAGGAAGATGAAATTTATATGAATCTTTGAGGTATATACTATGTTATATATGTTTATTTTGAAAATCATATTGATTATACTAATACGTAGTAAGATGGATTCCACTAGCCTAGGTAGTACCACCAATAGATAATCTGATCAAGTAGTGTGTTATGAAATTGACCAATCTAAATGATCATATGAAAAATTTGGTCAAACTAATGTTAGATATATTGTCATTTCATATATTTGATTTTCCTCTTGTGTGATATCATGTTAGAATGTATTTTTTTATGGTACACTGCATGTTTTTAGAAATTTTACAGCACACAGGGTACTAGCATGTCTCATTAGATTCTCTCACCATTCTATCTACCTATCCATGAAGGGAGGGCCATTTCCAGATAGGGGTTTTATGAGGGATCATTAGTCTATGATTTCTAATTTAAAGCACTCAAATGATGCTCTCCCTCCTCCATTATAGTACTACATAGAGATGACACTTAAGATTATCAGTGATATATGAATTGGCAAAACTTGAGATTCAGAGATCTTGGTATCTGTTTATCATATTAGGCTATATTATTAAAGGAATATAATTGTATTATGTATTTTTATATTTGAATAATGGTTGTATTTTTAGACCAGTCATAGATATGTCATGTGGTATTTACTTTCTCTAGAGTTGTATAAGAATAATATTATATACAGTATTATAAGTATACATACTATTATTATTAGATATGATTTAGCTGTGTTGTATTATTTTATTATATGGTATGAATGTTAAGTTATTTATTTAATTATTTTAAAAGGAAAAACAATTATTGCATTTTCTTAAGTATAACTTGAGGGGTTGTTACATGTGGTATTAGAGTTATGGCTCGAACTCTAGGACCTAATGAGTCCATTAGTGTCTCCATACCTTTTTTTTTTATCAGAGTGGAGAAATGTGAATGAGTGTGTGGTACATTGAGTGTGTAACCTTGGAGCATTCATGCCCCCATTAGAGTTGTTAAAGGGTAGGTTTATCAAGTGTCTTGTTGGTGATGGTTTTATAAGTTATTTGGATAGGTAATATGCATATCTTAGTTTCTAAGTTGTGAACAAGAGTTTCATACCATATTCTTGATCCTTTAGATTGAACACCTCAAGTGTGATTATGTCTTTCTTTGTAATCGAGTCACCTTCACCATTTGTGTTTGTGTTTTGTTGAGTGTTTTAAAAATTATGGAGTGCTACTCACTTAGGTTTATATGAATTATTAGTGTGTCATATTTACACATATATTAAGAGTGGGAATCCTATAATAACATTCTAGAGTGGCACCACCTAGTGCGGTGGAAATTTTATTGTAGTTAAATATAAATGTCTTGGTTAATATTCCTTCATGTTAGGAGTTGATATGTGGATTATCATCCTTATATTTATATACTTGAGAAGAGGTGTCTTCTCTCTTAGTTAGCTTAGAGGTGAGTTGTTATTATCTCACTCTTCTCCTGCATCATTTTAAGCTACAATAAAGATTTATATTCTAAGGATGTTGTTTTAGAGTTTCCTTAAGCCAAAACATGTTTCTAAATTGCTATTTTGATATTATTCCCTTGAGCTCATGGGATAGTGTTTTCTAATTCTTATTGAGAGAGGTTGTAGGATTGATTTAATTGATACATCCTTGTGGTTCATATTTTATTTCTATTTGTAGAGGTAGGTTTTAATACTACACTTACAAGTTGGTAAGTGATAGTGATTTGGCAACTTGGGTTGTGATGTTTCCTTCTACCATGTGAGGGTATGTAGGAGTTTTATTTTTGAGATGTTAGATCTTTGATTTCCGCTACTGACTTTTCAAAGTCACTATTTTATCTAGCCTATGAACTTGACCACAAAGAATGGATAACATTAAATTTATATTAATTCTAGTTGATTACAATTATTATGCTGTTGTATACCTTTGTTTAGACTAATAGTATTCTCTTTTTGAAGCATGTTATTTTGAAGAGTTATATGTGTACCTTTATTTGAGAGCAAGTAAGGTATAAGATGTGTAGAACATCATGGTAAGTCTAAGGGTTGAGATAAACTTTTTATCTTGTTGTGTGCTAGTCCTGCAAGCAAGGAGACATTGTCTCACTTATAAGGTTTTAGGGATGGTATGATCCTTAGCCTTTGTATGTAATGTTAATTTTGACATTATTTCCTTTTTACTATGAATATTATAAACATGGGTGTTATGCATACCGTATTTGACAAGGTAACCTCTAACATTTTAGGATCTCAATGGAGGTAAACTCCACTCCAGGGTATGAGTTGTACGTATGTGGTTTGTTTAACCTGTTGATAAAAAAATGGTTTTTTGGATAGAAGCATAATTCCTACAAAAGATGGTTTCCTAGGTGAGTTCAATGGGTGGTTGGATTTTATTTTAAAGTGGGTAAATTGTTATAACAAACATAAAAGAGAGGGAAATGTAAGGTAGAAAATAAATATCTAAATTCTTTAAACAATCACTTTCGTGGATGGTTTCTAGACATACTTGTGTTCTCTTAAGACCAATACTTATTGCTAACAGTAGGTGCACACATGCATACAAACATGGATATAAAGTCTAGGGAATAAAAAGTATAGGAAATTTACTAGTCTTAGACAAAGGTTGCTCCATTCAAGGCAAGTATTTCACACCCTTAAAAGGATATTATGGCTCAGATAAAGTGAATTGTCTAAGGTAGCATCAACACACACTTAGAAAACTATACTAAAAAAACACAAATACACATTCCTAGAATATGATTCAATCTTTATCTTGGTTATTCTAATCACTATTCACCAATCCTTAATATCTATTTACACATATGAGATCAGTTATAATAATAATCAAAACAATCAATAATCTATCTACAACATTAACACACTTATACATTATCAAAACAAACATCCATGAAAGATAACTACTAAATATATAGAATTGGGAAGAAAAAACTCAAAATATTGTGCTTGATGACCAAAACAAATCATTTCTATATATTCCAAATTCCCCCCACCCTTTTGAATGAGAGTGATACAATAATATTTATATATCTTGGAGAAGGGTCATCTAATCCTCCATGTCTTTGCATGATGATTATATGAGGTGTTTAGAATATGTAGTTCTAACTAAAGTCAAAACTAAATGGGAGACAAAAATAAAAATAATTGACTTTACAATATCATGCAATGAATGCACATTCAAAATAATAATTCAATTATTAGAGGAAAAAAAATCATTACAAAACTAAAGTGCATGATGAGCTAGGGCTGTGGTGGCTAAAGTGTTGCATGAGTTTTGGTTGGAGTAGAAGTTTAAGGTGTAGTCTTATTAATAAAAACTTGTTTCTTATTCATTATCCTTGTAAACCTTTTTTTATGCATCATGTTGTTGTCGAATGATGTCTAAGTTAAGTAAACAAGGTCAGTGGAGTCTCTTGGTTTGCCCAAGAATCCTTATATGCTCATGTTTAGTGAGTTGGAATTTCCTCCTAAAGATTTCCACTTTAGTTACCTTCCTTCTTACTTTATTTATCTCTGCTTCAATGGTCTCCACCATTAAACCCTAAATTATCCTTTTGAATTTATCCATCACCTCTTGAAAAATGTTATCAAAATTGATTCTACTAATTAGTCTCCTCGTAGAATCTTTTACCTTGGATAGGTTCAAATCCTTCAAAAAATTTAGGATCTAGGCTTTGAGTGACTAACAATTTAGGATCATAACCATAACTACTTTAAACCATTCTTTAACCTCTTCATGTCTAATAGCTACCAAATTTAAGGCATTAGATGCCTCAAATGTGGTCATTAGGTCCAAGTGCCTATATAGTGAGTTACCTATATAGGTAACTAACATCTTAAGCTTTGTATTATCTTTAGCTAGAGAGCTAAAATTTTGGTTAGCCAGGCTTGCTTGGGGCACCATCTTGACCTCTATAAATTCTAGAGCCTCCAAGGAGCAGTAGCATTTTGAGGCTACATCCCTCACTTTAGCTTCTATACTTGTAGGCATATGCATAATATTTGATCATTCCTTCAGCTACTCAATTTATGCCCAAAGCTCCTACACTTCTTCCTTAAGATCCTGACAAGCCAATTCTATTCCTTCATGAATGGCTACCACTACATCATTGATCACTCAAGCCAGGTCTGAGAGATTTTCTTCAAAGATAGACTCTCTTGACTACCTGTTTTGCCTCTTGGTGAGGGAAAACACTATCTATCACTCCTCAAGGATGATACTGTTTCCTTGATAATCTTAAAGTTTCCTCTTTCTAACCCTTTGAATGGATCTAGTAGGAGTATCGAACAAAGTATTCATAGAAGAAAGCTTAGTTATCTTGTAACTAGGCCTCTAGGAAGCCTATTGTCTTAGTTTCACAACCCAGGGTGGGATATTACTAGGTGCATTAGAGGTAGTGAAGACAACTTCCCATTCTAGCTCATTCTCCTTTCCCTATCCCTGATTCTTGGATACTTTTATCTAAACATCTAGCAGGGAAGGCCATATAACCTTAGACTAGTCCACTCCTCCAATTTGAAGAAGTGGGTGGACTACCACATTGTGTGGCTTTGCTTTCTTTCCCCTACTAGTATTGACTATGGTAGTTTCCTATGTATAAGTGGAAGTGGGAAGTGGAAGGGAAAGTTGCATGGATTGAATATACAGCTTGGGTGTGGCCAAAGTGGTTTGTACCCTCCTGGTTGCTTTCTTCTTTTTGTGAAGAGTCATACTAATAGGCACAAAAAAGTGGTTGTGGGAAGCGATCTAGTGGAAATTATGGAGGGATAAATGGATGAGGTGGGGGGAACTTAAATAGAGGAGATAAACATGTCAATAATGGAAATTGAAGGTAAATACAAAGTAGGGAGGCCCAAAGTACCTTGAAGTAGTAGCTCAATTAGAGGATCCTAAAGGCTGAGAACCTTTAATTTTTCCAATTTTACCTCCTCATCTGAGTCTTCTATCCAATCCTAAATAGTGACTTCATCACGTAGCTTGGGATATGGTACAAGCAAGCCTAGAGATACTTGCATTATTGGGCTACTTGCTGGAGTCCTTAGTTTCCTAGCATAAACTAAGGGATCCTTTCCTTGAGTAAGAGAGTCACGAGAGGTTGGGGATACTACTTGTGTTATGGCCACCCTGACAATTAGCTTATCTTCTTCATCAAAGTCCAAAATAATGGGATATCCTTCAGCTCTTCCTTCACCCACTCTTTATCTTAGGACCCCAAGCTCTTGTTTGACTACTTTCAATTTCAATCTTGAGGGGGGTCTCTAAGAGGAAAAAGCTCCTTGCTCTTGGGACTACCCACTCTATAAATCTAAATAATTCTAGACTTTAAACAAGGATCTCCTTTGGTCTAATTCCTTAGCGGTAATTTTGGTATCTGATTGGATTATCCTTAAATGATCCTTTTATAAGCTAGTTATCCTTGCCCATTCTAATACCTCCTCATCATTCACAAAATTTAGGAAGAGAAAGTCATAGCAGTAGGTTTGGTGGTAGTAAAGAATGTTAGGCTCATTTATGTATCTCTGAACACACCCATGAGGGTCCCAAACTATTCACAACATTATAGGGAAACTATATATGTTTCATTTCACTAAAATGTCACTAAGATGTTTCCTCATTGTGTATGTAATTTTTCCTATGGTGACAAGACTACCAAAGAAGAAAGCCTTCTTTTTCCTTGCCAAATCCTCCTCTATGTTATTTCATAACTATAAAGATATCTCTTGTTTTGCTAGTTTGTAAGGAACATGCTTATAGAGACATAGAGATTCCACCTTATTGCCCCAAACCAAAATGACTATGATATCTGGATATAGGAAGTAATCACCCTTCCCATTCAGGATCTTCACAATATTCTTTCTAATGCATGGCATTGGGGAGCCATAAATAGAAATCCATTCTTGAGGATATACATCCTCATAATTTTTGATCATATGCCTATGGTAGGCATAGATGTGCATAAATGTGTAGTGGTCATAGATTTTGTTCTTGATGCAGTCAGTGGTTTGGGACCATATATGACCTAGGTCTTTATAACATGTACCCATGTCTATGTCAAATAGGTATGACATCATATAAAATTCCCCTAATTTCTCCCTTAGCCTAAATCTAATTATTTATCCCAAGTCATAAGCATAATCATGTGTTAACATCATAAGAAGCAAAGGCACCCAATCCAAATTTACAAAGTGAATATAGGTCATACCATATAATTTATTTAGGAGAGCCAAACCTATATGGATACCCATCTTGAGTTTATTGATAGGGAATGATCCACTCAGCTTCTTACCCTTCCATGCCATGGTTGCATTGGGCAGTAACCACGATTACAATGCTCCCTAGAGTGAGTTCTCTTTATTAAATTATAGCTAGGTGTGCTTGTCAAAGTAGGTATTTAGTGTAGTGAGAGATAAATATATTTTAAAATCATCCCTAGAGATGCATGTGACTACTGTATCACTATGAGCATAAAAAAATATGCATCTTATGATATTCTACCTACTAAAAATAAGTCTTTGAGAAGATCGATGTAAGGCATGACCTTTGGTTTAGTAGTAGTGAAGTGCAACCTTTGGCATTTGAGAGCCAACAATTATTTAATAAATAACTTATTCACCAGCATTGTTTCATCATCTATGGAGAAAACATCCACTAAATCTATGGCATCCCATAGTTATGAGTAGTTTTGATATTAGTTATCAAATATTTCTACATCGAACACAATATCTTTGAACTCTGTAGGATCCTTAATTGAGAACTCAGAGGGAGGATTAGTTCCCCATGATGACCTAGATGAGGACACCATGGATATATTTCTATGCTTTCTTTTTTCAATATGATACTTGATGTGTGTAATCATATATCAATGTGATTAAGCTAGCTTTAGCCTACATACAATCTACTATATGTTCTCCTAGAATAGAAACTAGGGATCTTGGATATCATTGGGAATCAAGGATGCTTTGATTGTAAGATAGATTGACTGAAAATGATGGCTAAACTGGCTATGTATCACCTGTATAAGATCTTAAATTAGATATCAGTTCATGCAACATAAATATGCAACATTAACTTGGCTCCTTTCAATTCAAATTAGTCACCTCAGATTGGCAGGGGTCTTTAATGTTAATAAGAAACACTTTACCTTAATTTGAATGAAAAAATGTTACCTTTGAAAACACTTTACCTTTAATGAAAAAGCACATGGTTAAAATTGAAGATACTTAGATAGTGATTAGGGAAAGAAGTGTTTGAGTCAATGCCAATGGATTATATCTTTCAATGATTTGTTTAGGATGAAACGAGACAATAATATGGAAAAAATACTCCACCATGGTGAGGTATCCAAAATACTAATTCCAAAAGGCTGAAACACTATTTCAAAGGGTAGGTTTCATAGTTAAGGACCTTTTAAATTTCCTCAAGGGGTATTTTTGTTCTGAAGGATTTACTTCATAGGATACTTTGGTCCATGACAAAAGTCCTGAAGGGTCTACTCTATAATCCTCAAAGGGAATCCTTTAACCATTTGAAGGGGTATTTTTACACAATTAAGGGGCACTTGAAAATTTCCAAAAGGTAGGTGATTTTAACTTAGAGGGTAAAATTCTTTTGGAAGAATTCTTTCAAAAAATTTCCTTCAAAGATTGTGTATTAGACAAAAAGACCGAAAAAGGGGTTCTAAAGGGTTAGTGACTATACCGAAGGGTACTTTGTCATAGGTCTAAATGGTAGGTATGGGTAAAGTGAAGGGTAGGTTATTTCAAGATTTATGTATCAGATAAAAGGTATGAAATAAAAGTTTTGAAGGATAAATCAAGGTACAGAATGAAAGTCCTAAAGGAAAGGGAAGGGAACATAATAAAAGTTTTGAAGAAAAGGGATCGAGGGCACTTCTAAAAAGTCTGAGGGGTACTTCCATACACATAAGGGACCTTTTCAAAACCTGAAGGGTAGCTTAAAAAAATTTAAGTGTAGATTATAGGAGTTTTGAAAGGTAGGGTATCTTTTAAAAGAATTTTTTTAGAAGAATTCCTTTAGAGATTGTGCATCGAACAAAAGGCTTGAAATAGAAGTTTCAAAGAAATAAGCAAGGGTAATTTTGAATGTTTCAAAGTGCCAAAAGGTAATTTTTGAAAGACCCAAAGGGTAAGTTATGTAAAGAAGAAAATATGGTTCTGAGGGGTATGCATGGGGACAATTATTTTAGATATAATGTCTAAAATATTTAACGAAGGAGGATAAAGAAGGGACAATTTTTGAAGGGATAAAATTTGAAGGGTAAAATGCTAAAGGTACTTCATTTATAATGACAATATAAAGGGTCTACTTTGTAGGATGTCGATTCATGATAAATTATTAAAGGGTCAACTTTAAAAAGCCCCAAACTGAAATGACTATGTCTAAATCCTTAAGGATATCTAGTGCTAACACCACCATACCACAATAAGGACCAAATCCGAGAAAGTAGTTGGGTCCCATTTTCCTAGGGAAAAAGGGGGGTGTTGGGTGTAACAAATGGTGACTCATAAGGGGAATACTCTTGAGTATTCAATAACCTATAACTTTAGTTTCATAATCATGAATCAATATTGAAGTATGCCATTAGAGAATACCTAAATCAGAAACATGAGAGAGACTCCTAAGTAGATTTACATGACATACTTGCTTTCAAATTTATTGGATCTATGTGTGTCAAAACATGAGAATGATTTATCCCTTGTTACGATGAGTTATCCTATGCTTTTAAAGTGGCTATAGGTCTCATCCTATTACTTATGGAAATTCAAAACAAGGGAAGCTCGGGCATTGCTCTACTACTATTTAGGTGTCCATAGCCCCGATAGAGGTATCTTGGGTTCTTTTTCCTCTTACTTCATTATTTCCTCTTTTACTTGATCATGATGCATGGCACATTAACCTTATTTCATCATTATATATATAGAGGAGAAATGAAAACCTAGTGAGATGGTATAGTTTTAGGATAAATCTTTATTCAGATGTCCTTGCCAACCAAATCTAGACCTAGAATTATCATTTCTAGTAGCAGTCTTTTAGGTGATGAGTGCATTTAATCCAGTGAAACAAGAAAAATTTATAAATTTGCATAAAATACTGTAAGAGAAACTTCCACATGTCTGGTAAAGGTATTCAACTATGACATCATTAAAAATAATGCATAATTACTTACCTTTGTCCCAATAGCCAAATAAAATAAAGGATACACACTATTCATGAATCGGTTCAGGACTGTTGTAACTTCCAATTCCCCCTTTTATTGATTGGACGCATCTAAGGTCTGAATTTCAAATTAGCCACAACAAAACAAACACAATTCTGGTCATCAAGGAAACACAAAACAACTAATCTAAGAAAAGGCCAAAATTTAATCTAGGAAATAAAACTAAAAGTAGGAAGACTAGTCTAAAAAGTAGGAAATCTAATCTAGGAAACAAAACTAAAAGCAGGAAAACTAGTATAGAAAGTAGGAAATCTAGTCTACTCCTAATTTAAACTTATTTTTCCTTAATTGGTAATATTCATAGATGGAATAGCCTTGAAGTAATGCTTCAAAAACTACCCATTTACTAGATATGTCAACTCATTGCCTTGGAGGTCTTTCAGTCAAAATGCATTATTGCCTATGATTTTTGAAATCTAATAAGGTCCAATCCATAATGGGGAGAATTTGTCATGTTGTCCTTTATTTTCATGGGCTTTGTACCATAGTAACACCAAGTCCAAAATCTTGAATGCTTTGATTTTTTCCCTTTTATCAAACCATCATTTGACCAAGTCTTGATGTTTTCTAAATGTCTGCAATGTCTCATTCTTAGAATCTTCCATCTCAATTATATCCAACAATATTGAATCATATTTATCATTGGGTTCTATGTAGTCTTGAATGAAATGATAAGTGGGAAACTTTAGTGTGATGGGGAAGATAGGTCCTCATCCATACACCAGCAAAAAGGGTGATTATCATACTTTAATAAGTTGTGTCATTCTCTTGGCTTGTCTCCTATAGATTTATTGATTACATCAATCAAAATTTTATTAATTGATTCTCCTAACCCATTTCTTTGAGGTTATTTATTTGAATCTAGTTTAATAATGATTTGATTAACGAATGCCCACTTAGTAAACTCTATTGATATGAAATTAGGTCCATTATCATAGACTAGAGCAATAGGTGTGCCAAATCAAGTTGTTATATGTTCTTCCAAGAAATGAATCATATCGTGTGCCCTAATGTTTAGTAGTGATAGCTTCTATCCATGTAGTTAAATAGTATGTGGCTATGAGTACAAATTTATGGCCAACTAAATAATTTGGGTTGATCACACCAATGAAGTATAAAACCCATTTGGAAAATGGCCTTCCTTCAACCACTGGTTGTAATGACATACCTTGATGTACTTCTATTTTAGCTAGAGTTTGACATTCATGGTAGGTTCTAACATGTGTGTGAGCATCTTTGAAAATTTTAGGCCAATAAAAGCCCGACCTTAGATTCTTGTGAGCTGTGGTGTTTCTTGAAGGATAGCCACTGCTATCTTTTAATGTAAATTCTCTAGGATCTCTATAACTTATTTTGTAGACACACATATGAGATAGATTCCTTCATAATTTCTTATATAGAGGACTCATTTTCTTATCATGTATTGAGCATCCCTGAGCCTCAAAGTTCTTTTCCTTTATCTATTATATTTTGGAAGACATGTTCCTATCAGTAAATACTGAATTACATCAGAATAACATTCACCTTTAGAAACCTAATCCTAACATACCTATTTGATGGTGATACAAGGATTCTACTTAGTCATGAGCTGCATGATACCTTATCCTCTAATAATCTTTGTAGGCTATATTTCTATGTTGAAATCTTGGAGTTTGTCCATCCATTTACCTTAGCATTCTCCCAAGTCATTTTATGATAAACTGAGCTTGATAGTAGGGTCAGGTATAATAGCAATTATCTTATTCCTCAAGATATAATGCCAAAATTTCTTGATTACTTTAACAAGGAAAAATATTTGTTTATCGATCATAGAGTATCAAAACTCAACATCCTTCAAATTGGTACTCATGAAAGTGATGGGATGTTCTATCTCATTTTTTTTGAGTGATGGCGGTGGCAATCGTATGCTCTAAAGTGAAGGAGTATAGATATAAATCATTTGTAAAGTTAGGACTGACTAAAACTAGAGCCTGTAATATAGCATCTTTGATATCCTGAAAGGACCTTTTGGCCTTTGGGGTCTACTCTATCTTATCATCCTTTTTGAGCATGGAATTTAAAAGCTTGACATTTTTTTTGAATCTTAAAATGAACTTCCTTATGAAATTAATTTTATTAAAGAAGGATTTTAGTTCATTTTTGCTATTGGGCAATTGAATCTTTGAAATCACTTTCACCCTGTCAAGATTGATACTGATTCCATCCTTCATGATGATGTGTCCCAATAGTTTACCTTTGAAAACACTAAATATACTCTTTTTTAGGTTTAATAAAACACCAAATTTCTTGCATCACTCAAATATAAACTATAGGTGACTTACATGATCTTGTCGATTCTTTAAAAATACTATTAGATCATCCATGTAGATAATTATGCACTTACCTATTAATCCTTTGAAATAATGGTCCATGACACATTAGAAGGTTGCCCCTGCATTGATCAATCTGATGGGCATCCTTTTATATGCATACATTCCCCATTTTGTAATAAATGTTATCTTTATTTGATCTTTGAGTTGTACTAATCCCTGATTGTAACCTAAAAATCTATCCATGAAGGACATCATTTCAGAACCACTTACTATTTGTATAACTTCATCCAAAGAAGGTAGAGGATAATTATCTTTTTCTAAGGTCTTATTCAAATTTTTGAAATCTATGCAAAGTCTAATCTCTCTACTCTTCTTCCTCACTGGGACCAAATTAGACACCTAATGGAATGTCAGATTGGAAAAATGATTTTAGTGCTTAGTAACTTTTCCACTTCTTTCTAAATGAGAGGTTCAAGGATAGGATTAACCAACCTTTGTCTCTATATAAATAGTTTATGATCTAGTTTCAAGGGGATAGTATGGGTGATGACTTGTGGATTATATACTTTAAATATTCATATGTCCAAGTGATGACATCTTTGTATTAAGCAATCAGGTCCTTAATTTGTTGTCTCTCCTCCAACTCAGACCAATGTTGACATAACCTAGGTTATGTTCATCCCCTAAATTCTCTTTCTTAAAATCAAATTTATTTACCTTGGGTTGTCAAAGTTATTGTGCCTATGGATCCAAGTCAAATGGTCTCTCCAAAGAGATTAAACCAATCAGTATTCGGTTCTCCTTGAGCTAGAGGATACCTTATTTATCAGTATCTTCTTGATGACTAATATCTCTATCATCTATGATTTAAGACTCAAACTCTCCTGAATTAGTCAAGAACTAGATGATTTGTTGGTCATCCTCAAAAACCTAAAAGTTTTCTACATTATCTAGGATAGATGGAATATATAGTAGTTCAATAGAGAGTTGCTTTACCTTAGACTCTTGCAATGGCTCCAAATTGGTAGCAGCGGTTACTAGTGAATTAGCAACCTAATTTTGCTCTCTAGGGAATGCCATTATGTTAAAATCTTTAAATCTCTCAATCAAATCACATGCCCTATGCTTGTACTTATTTAAATAAGATAGTTTGCATTGGTATTTGATCTTTATCTAGTGAACCACTAGTTTTGAGTCCCTAAATACCTTAATTTATTTTACATTATTCTTCAATGTGAACTATAAGCCCAATATTAGAGCCTCATACTCAGCTCTATTATTTGTACATGGAAACTGTAACCTGTAGGTGGCTAGAAACTTCTTTTCCTAAGGGTCAATTAGCTCAATTCCCACTCTGAACCCTTGCGTAGACTTAGCTCCATCAAAATGCATATTCTACAACTAGTTTTGTTCTTCAGGGTCTATGTTTGCAAATAACCATGCATGGTAAAAATGTGGATACCTAATGAAGGAGAATCATACTTAGCCTCTTCATTATTGACATTATATTTAGTGATGGGATATTTCATTCTAGGCTCCCTATTGATTTGAATCTCATTTACAACCCCTATCCATGGTAACCAAATATGTGAAAAATCTATGGAAAGGTATCCATTGAACATTTTAGACTAGTCCCTACTTAGTGACAATATGTAGCCTTTTGGTATGTCCACTACCAAGATGTGAATATGCATCTAGACTCTTAGTTCTGATGCTACTTGAACATGCACATTATTCAGCTCTCTTACCACTAGTACCATAATTTTGTCTAGTTGGGAAACAAATATCTTTGAAGGATTGGGAGTAAGGCCAAGCTTTTTGCATATAAAAGTAGGCATAATAGTAGTAGATGCCCCAAAATTGACTAGATAATTATGAATGTTTTTACCAAATGCTCTAATGGTTAGCAGGAAGGGTGGCACCTTAGGTTTGCTCTTATAAATAACATTGGTATCAATAACTTTTGCTTCTTTGGCTTTATCTAGGGCTACCCTAGTCTTCTCCATAGGTGTCTTTCCAATGATGGATCTCTATAACAACTCTTTCTATTCTATGATTTGAGTCATCTCATGAAGTGTGATATTCATGTTTATTTTCTTCCATGATGTTATATCTACCTAATTTTCTCAGTTCATCTTTATTTGATAATGAATCACTCCATTTTGGGGGAAGTGGATTGTTATTTTCCTTAAGATTAGGTGGAACTAATGTGGTATAGGAGGATTTGAGGTGGTCAGGGGTTTCCTATTCCTTAGATTATAGGCACCCCTCTAGAACTACTAGAAAACATGTACTTATTCCAAATTATCTTTAGGTTTATTGTCATATTCTCTTGGGAAGAGAAATTCATGAGTCTCAAAAAACATGGCCATGCTAACAGACCCTAGATCTTGATGTGATTTTGGTAGATTGTTCATCTGATCTTACCTAGTCACTTCTCTCTAGAATATCTTGAATGGTATACAAAATTTGACATAATTAAACTCACCATGTTGGGGTGTGTTATGGATTCTATACCAATTAGGGAGAGCTATGTCAATGATGTTGATCTATGTGAGTTTACCAAGCTTCTTGACACTATTGGTAGGCTGATTAAAGGACCTATTGTATCTCCAGAACCTAGTATTTGTAGACACCTAAAATTGGCCACTGATAACCTCCAATCAAGCTTTTGACCAATTTCTACCCAAAATGTACAATTTGGCCTAAAAACACTAAACACATGCTAAACGATGTGAAACTGACATATTCAAATGCCAATTTTGGCCAGGGTATCCCTAAATGGGGCAATGCAATTTATGGGCTAGCTAACTTTGATCAGTTCATTTTGTGTCAAAATGCCAAATTTGCACCTGTATGCTCTAGACTGCTCTTTCCTATCAAATATTTTGCACAAGACTTGTGCCTTTGTTATTTTTTGTTGGCAACATTCTAAATGGGAATATGAATCCAATGCATCTAAAAAGTGACTTCCAATTCCAATCTAGTCAAATTTAGAACCAATAACAAGGCATTTTGATCAATTTGAGTAATTTGTGCATAAAGTGCTTAATCATGCTTAAGAGATATAACCCAAATCAAGGCCTAATCAATAATTCCATGGAAACTTATTGAATAATTTGTTTTGGAAATGAATATTGAATATCTACATCATCAAGTGATCTCATGTCTTGGGAATACATCCCTAGACCATAAATGCCATAAATATTAGGATTCATGCCCTCCATGCCTCTTAATTTCTCCTTTTTCCAATGCCATGATGAGGATAATTACAAATTTTAATTACAAAATTGAATTAAGCGTCAACCACACGTATTAATCTTAAGATGGATTATTGAGGTTGATTTTGATCAAATCCAAAAATCTATAAATAGGAGGCATCATAACATCATTTCTAAGCTTAATTAGTGCAAAGTTATAATGCAGGATTGGTTCCAAAAAACTTCAAGCAACTAGTGTTATAATGCCAAATTGATTCCAAGGCAAGCCAAGCCACAAGCCAAATGTGCCAAGGAGAGATGGAGGTTGTCAAGCTTCCATTACCAAGGACTTCATGAGCACAAGCCAATCAAGCCACCATAACAAGCATTTTGGAGCATCCAAGGAAGGTAAAAGAGTTTTTTTTTGCATTTTAGTTGAGTGTTTCATTCATGATTGTTAACTAATCTCTCCCTAGTGTCTAGGCCTAGAGATGTTATGCTATTAGTGTGTTTATTTCATTTTTTTTCATTTTAGAACTAACACAATACTAACCATCCTCTCTTGAGTCAAATTCCTAGATCATAATATTCTAGTTACTCATCTAGGTATTAGCATTAGCTAATTTTCACTGCATATTTAAAAAGTCATTACTTAAATTTTGAAAAATCTTTTAGATAGAGTCTAATTCTACCTTTGTAGAATCCATACTTTTAATAACAACCATATAACCTTAGACTAGTCTAGTCTTCTAATTTGAGGAAGTAGATGGACTACCACAATGTGTGGCTTTGCTTTCCTTCCCCTACTAGTGTTGATTGTGGTAGTTTTCTCTATAGAAGTGGAAGTGGGGAGTGGAAATAAATATGTGTGGATTAAACATGTAGCTAGGGTGTGGCCAAAGTGGTTTGTACCCTCCTAGTTTCTTTCTTATTTTTGTGAAGAGTAGTACTAATAGGCACAAAAATGGTGGTTGTGGGAAGTGATGTAGTGGAAATTATGGAGGGATCAATAGATGAGGTGGGGGAACTTACAGAAAGGAGACATACACATCAATAATGGAAATTAAATGTAAATACAAGGCATGGATAATTGAAGTACCTTGAATTATTAGCTCAGTTGGAGGATCTTGAAGGTTGAGAACCTTTGCTTTCTCCAATTCTACCTCCTCATCTGAGTCCTCTATCCAATCTTGTAGTGACTTCATCACATTGGCTGGGAGATGGTAAAAGCAAGCCTAGAGATACTTTCATTATTGGGATACCTATTAGAGTCCTCAATTTTTTGGCATAAACCAAGGGATCCTTTCCCTAAGTAAGAGAGTCACGAGAGGTTGGGATTTTTGCTTATGATATGGTCACCTTGACAGTCAGCTTATCTTCTTCATCAAAGTCCAAACTAATGGGATCTCCTTTAGCTCCTCCACCCACTCTCTATCTTGGGACTCTAGGCTCTTATTTGACTACTTTTAATTTCAATCCTAAGGGGGGTCCTTAAGAGGAAGAAGCTTCTTGCTCTTAGGATTGCCCGCTTTAGAAATTTGAATGCTTCTAGCCTTTAAACAAGGCTCTCCTTTGGTCTAATTCCTTGGTGGTAATGTTGGTCTATGATTGGATTACCTCAAATGATCCTCTTGTAATCCATCTATCTTTTCCCATTTCATTAACTCCTCATCATTCATATAATTTAGGAAGAGAAAGTCATAACAGTATGGCTGGTGGTAGTAAGGAATGTTAAGCCTATGAATGTATTTCTAAACATGCCCATGAGGTCCCAATCTCTGCATGACATTGTGGGGAAACTATATCTATTTTTTTCTACAACATCACCAAGATGTTTCCACATTATGTATGTAATTATGACAATGGTGACAAGATTGTCAAAGAAGAAATCCTTCTTTTGCCTTGCCATATCCTCCTCTATGATGTTTCATAACTAGAAAGCTATCTCTTGTTCTACTAGTTTGTTGAGCACATGCTTTTGGAGATATAGAGGCTCCACCTTGTTTCCCCAAATGGAAATGACTATGATATCTGGATATAAGAAGTAATCACCCTTCCCATTTAGAATCTCCATAATATTCTTTCCAATACATGGCATTGGGGAGTTGTAGATAGCTTACCATACTTGACGATATACATCCTCACAAATTTTTACCATATGCCTATGATAGGCATAGATGTGCATAAATATTTAGTGGTCATAGATTCTATTCTTGATGTAGTCGGTGGTCAAGGACCATAAATGACCCAGGTCTTTATAACATGTACCCATGACTATGTCAACCAGGTACAACATCATATAAAACTCCCCTATAAGAGTAGAGCCTTTATCCTTGTGCAAAAGTTTCTCCCTTAGACTAAAGCTAATTATTACTCCCAAGAAATAAGTAGCATCATTTGTTAACTATTGTCATCAAATTGTGCACCCTAGGACACTTTATGAGGCTCCTACAATTTGATGCAACATTAAATCATCTCTCAAGTTTGTGGGAACTTATAAGAGAGATGAATCTCTAGGATTGAAAGGGCTAACTCCCTAGATATGACTTGATATGATTATGCTACTAAAACTACCTATTATTTGTGAAAAGGGAGAAAAGATAAATAAATAAAACCCAAACTAGGAGGTGATACACCAAGAGTTATTTCCATTCATACACTTTGGATTTGCATGATGAACTAAGACAACCAAACTAGCTTCAACACCATTAATGGAGCTCCCTAGTAGTAGTGTTTCTCATGAAGGCAAATAACAACTCAACAAATGAAGGTAAGTGAAGGGAAGGTTAGACTATGACACTACCAAACTCATACATAGTTCAAGAGTCTATTTCAGTAGCATACACTTCATTAAACCTGTTAGGAGAGAAGTCATTTGCAACAACACATTCAAGGATTGGATGAAAACAAGATAAACTCAATCTATACTTGAATTTCAAGATGGATCACTTGAACACATAGTGAAAATGGACTTAGAGTATAACCAACTTGCCTCTCATTAGCTTAAGTATAAATCAAGGTATAATTTTTATAGGGCTTCTACCATTCCAAGACTTGGAATCCCTTTGGAAAGCTAAAATGGCTTGGATTTATAGAATGTGAGAAGAGAAAGAGAGAGAAAAGAGAAGTCCAAAGGACACAAGGACAAGTGTCAAAATTATCCCATCAGTTACAAATCATGAGAATGAGGTGTAAGAGAGGTCAAGAAATTGATGTGGACATGTGTTCATCTCAAACCAAGCAACTCCCTCACATGTGGTGTAGGAACTCTTCCACTTTCCCTTGAAAAATGAATTCATCATTGGCCCCTCTTAAGCACTCCAAGGAATATTAGGGACAATTGTAACATGTATGATGAGGAGAGGGAGTTACAAAGATGATTCCACCTACATTGGGAGCTTCCTTCATCATGAAACTCTCTTACATAAGCTCATCATTACCTTGAAACCATGATCACCCTTCATTAGGCTTGTTTTGACAATTAGCACTAGAAATATTTTCATATTTCTCAAATGATCCATAAAATAGGTGTTATGACACCTATATAGGCACCTCATATGCTCAGATCCATTTGAAACAACCTAAAAGACCTTCAAATTTGAGTTACCACTCTTCCCACTATGTGATCATTCTTCTCATTCTAGATTGGATAAAATGAAAAGGATAATAGAGAAACTTAAGACCATTTATAATTTTTTCAAATGAATTAAGGAGTTTATTCAGGTCTCAATCTTTCTATCAAATTTGTTTTCATCACTTAACTCCTTCAATAACCTACAAGAAACACCAATTTTGTACTAAAAACTACCTCTGTACCCTATCCATATGGAATCCATATAATAAAATCACATTTTCAAAAACTTAAGAATGTATTATACAACTTTTATTTTATACCCCTATCCTCATTCTTTCATTTTGGTTCCTTACCATCTCAATTTCTCTAAATAGGTCACTATAGGCTTCTTAAGAGGGTTTGAAGGTTTCTAACCCTCTTAAGGATGGTTCATGAAGTTGTGACATTTAACCTATAATGTAATCTCATAAATTGATTGTATGAGACCCTCCCAAACTTATCCAAACACCTCAAACACCCATGCATGACCTCAACAAAGTTTTTAGTATGAGAAGATGGCTTCCTAGGCTCAAGGTTGCATTTTAGGAGGCCTAGAAGTCAAATTACCCCTCTTGGGTCATTTTTTAGTGATCCTCTACATCCTAACTCTTAAAAAACCTTTGAACCATGCTCAATATGCCTCAAAAAGTGTTATTAATTCTCCACTTACCTTACTTCTCCAAGTGGCTACACCAACCAAGCAACTGGCTCTTAAGAAGAACACTAGGCTTAGAGGCCTAAAGTGAAGAAACCCAAGTTTTTAATTTGTAAGGGATAGTGTACACCATCATGAACATGTGTGAGGTTATGATAATATATTTCAAAATTAATTATATTTTTCAAATTACCTATTCACATCCTTAGCTCACCTTAGAGCCATGTCATCCAATCCACTAGCTAAAAGAAAAAGGTATATCTATAGCTGAGTGTGTCTTTCTTCTCTATGAACATATTCACCCCTATTGTAGGCTTTGTTACATTATAGATATATTTAATTTACCTTTAAGACACTACAAATTGTCTTTCCTTCCTCTTATATTACCTCTATACACTAGTTCATGCCTCACTAATCTAATCTCCATTATCCTCCAATGCTCTTGTGAGACTCTTATAGGTGTATATCTTCTTGATTCTACTTTTTGGTGAGTATCCTAAGGTGAATAAGTGTGTAATTGGATCCTATATCATCATAATTTCATACTTGATCCAAAATTAGGCTCCTAAGGTTATTTATGATAGAATACATCATTCCTTTCTTCCAAAACACACATGATCTATTGAAACACTAACACACACACACACACACACACACACACACACACACACACACACACACACACACACACACACACACACACACACACACACACACACACACACACACACACACACACACACACACACACACACACACTTGTAGCTAGAAATATGACTTAGAGTGATTTAGAACCATTTGAGGGTATATTTATCCATTATAACATGTGAAAACCTTGGGATACTCTCAAACACCCTTCCCAATTCATTCATTATGCTTCAAATCTCACTAGATTTTTCAACCATACACTTGGTTGTAGCATGCTTGTGAACCAGTCTATATAACTTTGTTTTACTACCTTCACTAAGGCAAGGTGATGTAATGTACCTCACACCCTATCAATATATGGAGCACCTTATAGTGATTTGAATTATTCTGATTAATCTTCCTTGACTCATTGGTCTCTTGAGACTCACCATCCAACTGTCCAACTTCTCAATCAGTTGTAGCTTCATTTTAGCGAATTTGTAGTTTCTCCTTAGGTCTGAGAGGGCTTAGAAAAGTTCTTAAACTTTGAAAAGTGATGTATCAATCCTATACATTATTAATAGGAAACTTTAAAATATTTAATATGGCCTACTATAATCTTAGCAATTGCCTTCAACATATCCAAGGTCTAGGTCTAGTGACTAAGTATAGCTTTCAATAGGCTAGTTTTAGGTTCTCCTTGGTAGATTTGGAGGTGATGTGGCTTCATTATGGACCTTATTGATTTCCTTGAAACCATAAAGACCTAATTGAACATTTTAGTTTGTATTCAAGGCCTCCAATGTCTCATCAAAACCTTCCATTGCTTTTCAAAGTTTGAGAAATCCTTCTATGGCTGTAGGTACATATTCGGATAGTGTACAGATAGAGAGTGTATGCTTGGAGGAGTTAAACCTCCTCAATGGATTCAAATTGAGATTTCATGTGGCTAGTTATTTATTATAATTTCTAAAAGGTCTCCCTAAAATCTTTCAAACCATATCATTTCATGGTTAGGTCTCCAACTAATATACCTCTGCCTGACTGTGATAGTCACCATTTTGCCCCTGTTCTGAGTTGTTTTGGATGTTCTAGGATTTGTTCATGATGTGTTTAAGTTACTCTTGAGTCCCTTGAGGTACCCCTTTCTTATTTACACCTTATATCCACCTTTGAGGCTCTAAACAAATTTTAAACTCCAAACTTATACCTCACTATCCTTATGCCCTTAAGACTATGTTTTATGGATTTTAAGGCCTATAGGTTAGTCTGGGGTCACCTAGGTCATGTGATTGGCAATAATTATCTCCAGTTTAGGCCTAATACCATAAAAACATCTACATTCACCTCAAACTTTCAACTTTGATCATCATATTCCCAATTGAGGTGAACCTTTGGTAATCCTACTATAGATGAGTGTTCACAAGCCTATACAGATAGAGGGTTTGCATTAGGGGGTTCAAAGATCAAATTCACCTTTCCATTTGTCACCAATAGATCAGTAATGATATTTAGACTAGTTTGGATGGTTTGAACTTGCTTGCATAGTTCCATATCATCAAAATGGAGTGAAAGACCACTTTTTCATCTATAAACTGTAGATATCATTGTTCAAATTCAATGATTTTTGGCAACTTTTAAGCTTGTTCAAACTCCATCTCCATTCCTCCTTTGGCCTTCAAAATTAGCATGAGTGTTCTTGGTGGATAGAGATACAAAAATAAAATAAAAAGGGCATTGGAAACATCTTTAGTCATGACATATGTTATTATAAAGAATCCCTAGGATCTCTATTTTGGTCCTTTAGGGATTGAGAGCCCAAAACAGTCAAGTCATTATTTTGAAGGAAAATCTTGCCTTGTATAGCATCTTAAGTCTTCATAGCATGAAATCCATGACCTTGGGATATGTTAGGACATAAAACATGAATTACACCATGTATCCCATCAATTTTACCTCTGCATAACCTCTTGAATTCAAGCACAAGCTGACTGTAAGTGATAAGGTAGTGAACAAGGGAATAGGCAAATAATTTGGCTTTGAAATGGCATGGATTTGATTTATCCCAATATTATTTATTGAAATAAACATTGAAAACATGATTCCAATTAAATTATAACACTTCTTAGAGCTTATCCCATGTTGAGAAAAACTTAGGTCCTGCACCCATGACTGCCAAATTTGAGAAACAAGCACATTTTGGAATCCTCCTTCAATGGACTTGAAATATAAGTGTTGTATGATTGAAAAATCATGGAGAGGACCATATTAAAAAATTAAAACACCTCATAAAACTCACATAGATCCATATATTTTTAAAAATTAGAAACAGATGAAAACTTACACCCCTATTGAATGCAATTCCATAAAAAGCTACCTAGAGTGTAAATGATTTTTAATAAATGAGGAGGCAAAAAATTTAAAATTATTTCTATGAAATTTAATTTAATTCATATTAATATCCACCTACAAAATCACTCTTTCCAATTTCACCTGTAGCTTCCATAGTGAGTGCTTGAACTTGCCCTTTCTTGGCTTGCCAATGGAAAAAAAAGGAAAACAAGTTGAAAATGATTTTTTTTTCATTATTATTGAAAAAAATAATTTAAATGGATTATTAGAGGTGAATATTTACTCTTACCATGTTTTTAGCTGATGATGGACTTGAGAAGTCCATACAAGTACCCAAAAACTCCTATTTTTTAGGGAAAACTACCATTTTTTAATCATAACTGATTTATAAATATCACATGACTGATTATGACATGATTTGACCTTATCCACGTTCATAATACCTTTATGACATATTTTTTAACTCCTCTCATCTGTATAAGTTAATTAATGAGCTAAAAATGTGGCTAAATGACCCTTTTTGCACATGAGACCTAGAAAATGGTTTAATTTATGACTTGTGAACACATTGAAACCTATAAAATACCATTTTAGGATATTTAAAAAATAAATTTAACCTTTTAATAAGTTTAACCATGGTTGACCTATGTTGACTAGGCCAATACTAGGAGATTGGACTTCAACAAGGACTAGGGGAAGGGCAAGTGGACATATAAGACAATAGGAGACCCAATAAGACATATGAAACTTTCCTCAAAAGTTTAAAATAGTAGGGGTCAACCCAAATTTTACTTGAGATAAAATTTTGTCAACATTAACATCATATAGAGTAAAGACACCCAATCCAAATTTACAAATTAAATAGAGGGCATACCATATAATCTGTTCAAGAGAGCCATACCTATGTGGATACCCATCCTAAATTTATTGATAGGTAATGATACACTCAAATTCTTGCCCTTCCATGCCATGGTTGTGTTGGGTAGTAACCATGATTACAATGCTCCCTATAGTGAGTTCTCTTTGTTGAATTATAGCAAGGCATGTTTGTCAAAGCAGGTATCTAGTGTAATGAGAGACAAATATCTTTGAAAATCATCCCCAAAGATGCACAAAACCACTGTATCACTATGAGAATGAAAAAAATATGCATATCGTGATATTTTTACTACAAATAATAAGTCTTTTATAAGGTTACTACAAGGTATAACCTCTTTTTTGGTAGTAGCGAAGTGCAACCTTTGGTGTTTGAGAGCCAAAAATTCTTTGGCAAATAACTTATTCACCAATGTTGTTTCATCATCTATAGAGAAATCATTCACTAAATCTATGGCATCCCATATCTATGATTAGTTATTATATTGGTTATCAAATATTTCTATGTCAAACACAGTATCTTTGAACTCTATAGGATCCTTAATCGAGAACTCAAAGGGAGGATTAGTTCCCCATGATGACTAGATGAGGATGCCATGGATATATGTTTATTATTTGATTTATTTAATATGATACTTTATATGTGTACTCATATATCAACATGATTGAGCTAGTTTTAGCCTACTTACAGTCTATTATATGTCCTCTTAGAATAGAAATTAGGGCCCTTAGATATCACTATGAATCAAGGATGATCCGATCGCAAGATAGATTGAGTGAAAATGACGGCTTAAAAGGATTCATATCACCTATATAAGATATTACATTAAATATTAGTTCATGTGACATAAATTTACAACATTAGCTTGACTCCTTTTAATTCAAATTAGTCACCTCAGGTTGGCAGGGGTCTTTAATGTTAATAAGAAACACTTTACCTTCGTTTGAGTGAAAAATATTACCTTTGAAAACACTTTACCTTTAATGAAAAAAGGGCATGGTTAAAATTCAAGATACTTAGATAGTCATTAGGGGAAGACATGTTCAGGTCAATGTTGGTAGATTATTTATTTTGATGATTTGTTTAGGATGAAGTATTTGAGACAATTTTCTCAAAAAAATAATCCACCATGGTGAGGAATCTGAAATACTAATTTTGAAAAGCCAAAACACTATTCTTAAGGGTAGGTTTCATAGTTAAGGTCCTTTTCAATTTCCTCGAAGGGTATTTTTGATCTAAAGGGTCTACTTCATAGGGCACTTTGGTCCATGACAAAATTCTTAAAGGGTCTACTCTAGAATCCCCAAAGGGAAACCTTTAACCATCTAAAGGGGTATTTCCACACGGTTAAGGGGCACTTCAAAAGTTTTGAAAGTTAAGTGCCTTTAACTTGGAGGGTAAAATTATTTTGGAATAATTCCTTAAAAATTATTTCAAAATAATTCCTTTAGAGATTATGTATTAGACAAAAAACTCGAAAAAGGGGCTTTGAAGGGTTAGTGACCAGACCAAAGGGTGAGTTTTCATAGGTCTGAAGGGTAGATGTGGGGAAAATGGAGGGTAGGTTGTTTTTGTATTTATGTATCAGATAAAAGGTCTAAAACAATTTTTTTGAAGAATAAGTCAAGGTACAAAATGAAATTTCTAAAGGAAAGGGAAGGGAACAGAATAAAATTATTGAAGAAAAGGGATGGAGGGCACTTTTGAAAAGTTTGAGGGGTATTTTTGTATGCATAAGGGACCTTTTCAAAACCTAAAGGGTAGATTCAAAAAAAATCTGAAGGGTAGATTATAGGAGTTATGAAAGGTAGGGTATCTTTCAAAAGAATTCTTGTGAAAGAATTCCTTAAGAATTCTTTCAAAAGAATTCCTTTGAAGATTGTGCATCGGATAAAAAGCCTAGAATAAAAGTTTTGAAGAAATAAGCAAGCATAATTTTGAATGTTCCAAAGTGCTAAAATGTACTTTTTGAAAGACCTGAAGGGTAGGTTATGTAAAGCAAAAAATATGGGGCTGAGGGGTATGCATGGGGAACAATTCTTTTGGATAGAATGTCCAAAATATTTGACTAAGGAGGACAAAGTAGGGACAAAATCCAAAGGGTAAAATGCTGAAGGTAATTCATTTCTAACAACAATCTAAAGGGTCTACTTCATCGGATGTCGGTTCATGATGAAGTCTTGAAGGGTCCACTTTGAAAATCCCCAAACTAAAATTACTAAGTCTAAATCCATAAGGATATCTAGTGTTAGCATCACCATACCAAAAAAAGGCCAAATTTGAGAATGAAGGTGGATCCCCATTTCTTAGGGAAAAAAGGGGGTGTTGGGTGCAAAAAATATAATACTTTAGGTTAATTTACATAATATGATACTATTTATCTTTAATTATTATCAACTTAATACAATCTCAGGATGATTGTATGATTTCTCTTATGTGTATGATAGTACATATGTAATCTCTTATCATATAGTATTGCTTCTTATGATCTATTAGACTAGATTTGTGAACCTTATGCACATTGAGGAGGTCATCAGGTCATGGAACTAAGGGAAGAGTGATTTTTTTGAAGTGTGAGTTTGAAGTGATAGAATGGTATTCTACTTAGCCTCACATAGACTTGGTTGTTACTGAGTTGGATCCTACAAATGGACTTGCTGAATTTGGGATTTGATAAGTAGAAGTTACCAAATTTAGTTATATGATAATTTGTTTGTTTTTGTGAGGATATCATGTGTTTATGAGTTAGCAGTGAAAATTTTAGCGAGTTATTATTAGTCTTTTCTTGTGGTTCTAGACCTTAGGGTGGTCATGATAGAACCAATCAACATAAAGTGACTTTTCATAAAACTTGTTTGCAAAATAGGAAATGCCACAGAGTAGGGTCTTTTGGGACCAATTCTCTAAGAATAAGTGCTAATTAGGTAAACTAGTATAAGTTCTTCAAGGAATTTTTGCATTTAATTGCATGATATGATACTTGATACTATGTTTTTATGTTGTTAAAACTTTGTTTGTTAATCAAAACTTTTGTTTTAATAATAGTCATCAAGATGATGACCGGTTTTAGGGGGATGTTACATCCTAATTTCACCCTATAATTAATAAAACTTTAATCCATTGATTAGTATGGTTAATATCTAATTACCATTACTTTTATTTGAGCATTTTGACATATACTAGTATGGGATAGTGATATTGTTGATTAGTATACATTGTGTGATAGTTATATTTTGATAATTATATACATTAAGGATGTATATATGTTAGTTTTTGCATCATTAGTGTATTTTTAAGATGAATCAGACTAACTACCTACTTGTTATCAGGTGGATCCAGGATAGGTCCTACCCTCAGAGTTTGATGAGGGAGAGCATCATTCAGAGAGGATTAGCTAGATGGAATGATTGGGGGAAATACCAATAGAAATTATTAATGACCCTACATACATAGTAGTTTTTAAATGATATTAGTGTAAAAATGGTAATGTGTATGGTTTGTGATTATATTTATGTATATGGATTTCATTTTAATTTGCATAAGACTCTTTTATTATGATTGATTTGATTTTTGAATTTAAAATGGGAAAATAATTATTAATTTTTAAAAAGATATTATTATTTTAGATATGATTATCATGTAAATAAAAAGGCAATTAATGACATGTTTATCCTTATAAAGATTATTTTCTTAAAATTAAAATCATGCATGATATTTATTTAAAAATTAAGAAAATGGATTTCATTATTATCCTAGTTAACTTAGCATGTTTTGACATTAATTTGGTAAACTAAAGTGAAAGAAAGGATTAATCAGAAGTTAATAAAGATAATGGAAGGTAAATTGAGAGATTTAATTTTTGGAATTAAATGTTAAAATAAATAAGATTTATGCATGAGAAAGAGAAAAGATGGCATAGTTATTTCAAAAGCATGTTTTACATAGAATGAAGATAAAACTAGATTATTATATTGACTTGCATGGGATTATAAAAATGGATAATTTTCATGCAAAGGTAGGGTGCATAGTTTAGAGAGAGGAATAAATTTATAAATAAAGCTCTTGAGAAATTGAAAAGACACACAGAGAGAAAGCAAGAGAATTTGGAAAGAAAAATTTGGGTGATTAAAAAAAAGGCACGAAGACACAAAGAGAAAGCCAGAGAATTTAGAAGGGAAATTTGGGTGAATAAAAAAAGGCATGGAGACACAAAGAGAAATAAAGAGAATTTGGAAGGAAAATATAAAGGAGAAATATAACAATTATTCAAAGAAGGTACTGTAATACTTTTCATATGTAAATAGATTTTAAGTGTGTATTATAAATCTTTAGATCTATGTTTTCTTTATTTAAATTTGTCTTAATTCTCTAGAGTTGCATTGAATATAGAGGCTGCATTATAAATTTTCTTTAGCTTGTGTATTTCTCACTTTTCTAGCTTATCTTTATTGGTCATGTCTCTTATATTCTTAGTCAAAGTTATCATTTAGGCAATCTTGCATATTATCTTAAACCTTGTACTCCAATTCTAGTAAAGTATCATTGTAAATTGAAGAGCAATGTATTGCTTAGAGGACTATGTTCTTTATTTTAAATAACCTAATGTTTTTATAATTAATTATGTGTCTTTTCTAGGATGAATAATATTAAAGATGTGTCCTCCTTATATCTCTTTTGACTAGATATTTTTATGTTTAGTAGCTAATCACTATCCATTTCCATGTTTCAAATTTTCTTAGATCCCGCATTTTAATCTATGGTATCTATGTTTGAGTTAAGGTCTATGTTAAGCTTTGTTTAAGGCTACATGTTGGTTAAACAAGTGTACCATCCAATAATTGATCCTTGCATTTGACTCATTAGAGGTTGCCTTTGTTGATAATGGGATGGTGTCTCACTCCTCAAGGAATGAGTTTTATTTTATGAATAGGTATGCATGGTTTAACTTATGTATTAAATTCTCTTGGACCAATGTACCTCTCAATGGGGAATCATGTTACTCTTTTTGGAATATATTATGTTTTTATAGAATTGCATACTCTTTTTATTTTGGTCTTCCAAGAATTTATTAGCAATATGTTTTGATAGGTTGCATTTAGTTTTATTTTGACCTTTATTTAATTATGTTAGCATTAGCTATCCTACATTTTTATTGGTAAACTTGTAAAGTTTAAACTGATTGAATGTGTTTAGTGGTTGTGTTGAAAATTAAATAGCTGCACTTAATTTTTAAGCCTGGTTTTATTCTATAGCATCATAAACTTTGCTTAAACCTTTGTTTGAATATTATGCCTATGGTGTAAATTCTATTTGGTTGTGTTTTAACTCAGGAGGTTGCATTTCATTTTAATATGCTTGAGTTTTTAATGGGCAATGGATTGTATTACAACCTTTTGACTCTGCCTTTGATTTTGGTAGTGGCATCATACTTCTTTTTAAGTCAACATTACACTTTATCTTAGTATAGCTTTATAATTGATAAAGGTTGGCATCCTCCTTAATAAAATCACCTTGGTGAGTTGATATATTTATGGTAGTCTCATTATTAAAACATTAAATCTAAAAATTAAATAGCTGTCATAGATTTTTTGAGGGTATCTTTAATTAAACTGAATTTATTTTGAACATTGATTTAATATATATTATAAGTAGCCATGTATCTATTATAAATCATTGATTGTTAATTTGAACATGAAGGCATCATTTGAAATTCCAAATTTTATTTGGAACACTGAGCCTTTTTGAAATTAATACATTGATTCTTTTCATTGAATATATGTTTCCTTAATGCAATATTGAATGTTAGGTGGAACTTTATTATGCCTCAGATTACTATAAAGCAGATTTCGGGTCATGTTATTCTCCCATCTCAAGTTGCATTTTAAACATAAGAATAATTTCCATATAATATTTTTGATAATAATAAAAAATAATGGACAAAATGTTAAACAGTTATTTAACTCTTATATTGATTGGAACCCAATGTTGGATTGCCTTGTTTTCTTAGATTGGTAAGAAATCATTAAATAATAGGTTTGGTTATTAGATACAATCTAGAATGAACATTGTGAATCATTTTAATTGATAAACATTAGTCAATCCATGATTTGTGATATGATCATTTATCCCTGCAAGCCATGTTCATGTGATGATTGTGCTTAGAGTTTTCTAGTTTTCTGAATATCACTATGTTTTTGGATAAATTATAACAAGATTAGACATAGCAATGGTTATGTTATTATGCTATTACTTGATCAATACTATATCCTAGATTGATATAATCATATGGTCTAAATCTATAGATTTTCTTAGAATGTTAATAAATGCAAATTGCATATATTTGTAATATAGTAGTGTTATGTAAATATGTTAATAGGGCCAAGTTGTAGTGGATATATATATATATATATATATATATATATATATATATATATATATATATATATTGAGAATATTAATATGTGCAAGTGAATATAATTTTATAGAACTAGCGCATCATGATGTGTGTCTTGATATATATTTTCCTCTGATTATTATTGTTTAGTGTAATCCTGTACTTGCTTTATTATTATGTTTGGGTGTAATATTATTGTTGGTGTTTGAGACATGTGCTCAAGCATAATGACCTATAATGTTATAGGATGTCATAGAATTCTACAATATGAAAAGTACTCGGATGGTACATACTATGTTTATTATATCTAGACCCATACTTACATAATTATTTATGTATTGTTAATATGTGTTGTAACATATGGTAGGATATCATTTAGGTGTGCATATAATATTGATATTGTAAATGAATTTTAGGTTGGATTTATATGTGTTTGTGTGACTTAATTTAATACACATTCTTACTTCATTAAAAGAATGTAATTATATGTATCTATGACTACTTTGTATGAC